>APFE030850308.1:40873-56449 GCA_000404065.3 Pinus taeda
TATATATATATATCAAAACAAATTATAATTAATTGATAATGAGTTTTAAGTGGTCTATATAAAGCCATTTATTGACTTTTATTTTCATATCATGAGGTTTAATGTAAGTGTGTAAATGTAACACTTTTTTTTTAAATAATACTCCATGTAATCTGAAATGTTTTTCCTAACAACACATGGAATAATTAATTGGTAATGAGTGTTAAGTAGATTGTTAAAGTTATTTCAAGGTACAGGTCATAAATAAATGTATTTAAACTTTATGCAACATATGGCATTTAATTTTCCCACCTTTATTAACATTTGGTAAATTTCAATTCTTAAATAAATTATTTGTAATTGAAATAATCTCATAGAAACCAACAAGACAAGTATGTATTAAATTATAGTTAGAATGTATGTATGTATAAATGGAATTTATTTTTGAAATAAAGATCTCAATGTAAGTAAAAAATATATATTTTTAGAAAATTAATAATTTAAAACCAATTATTTATGAGTTCTAACTGGTTTATTCTATTTTGAATTGAAAGTTTGACTAACTATGCAGTATTAAATCAGTTATTCTTATATGTAATCATGTCATATAAGTCAATAAGTCACGAAAGCATTAATTAATTTTTATTTAACTATCATGTGGTTTAATATGAATGTACAAATGTGAAATTGTTATTTCTACAATAAAAAAACATGTAAAGAAAATGAATTTTCTAATAAAACATGGATTAATGAATTCACCATGAGCATTAAGTAGACTATTTAAGCTCATTCAAGAGATGGGCCATAAATGGATGCCTTTAAAATTTTTACACCATATGACATGCTTTCACTATCAATATTAACATTTTGTAAATTTCAAATCTTAAATAAACTATTCGTACTTAAAATAATCTTATAGAATCCAACAAGACTCCGAAGTTATTTATTGAATTTTATTTAGTTATATGTATTCATACAAGTTTAAAAATGTAATTTATTTTTGAAATAAATCTATTACTGCAAGTAAAGATATATCTTATACTAAACTATTTAAGATTAATTGATAATTAGCTTTAAGTGGTTTATTCATGCTACATGAAAAATCCAATGTCATAGATGAATGCCTTTTAATACACATTTAATCTTCAAAATCAATATCCTAATGATAATTTAGAAGTATTTACATTAAGTATTTAATAATTAAAGAACATGGGGACTTACATAAATTTCAACTAAAATACATGAGTTATGTTTCACATTTATTTCTTCCCCATTAAAAATGCATATCATTTTCTCTTCTTAGTGAAAGTAATGGTCAATCATGGTTTTCCATACTATTGGTTGACACTAAATTTACATCGAGACTATTATTGGTTTTGACAATGTTTACAAGGAGAGACCAATATCCACACAACCATCAATTGTGCTAATATTTGAAAACCCCTGCCTCCACTACTTACAAGAATTCACCACTAAAGTTTCTTGTTTACTTCATTTTGTGACACTATCCATCATAATGGAATGACTTGAATACCAATTTAAGAACTCTCATTTGATGTACTTGGATTTGAGTGGAGATAGACCAATGGTGCCTAACCTTCTTGAAATACGTAGATCAACAATGTATAACCTTTATAGTAGATGCCTGCATTCTATGAAGATGAATGATGACCCCCTCATTAGTGCTTCATAAAGGCACAAAGGGGCCATAGGAAATTGAGCACAAGAACATTTTACTAAGGTTTTAATAGACTAGTTTCAATGCAATGCAAGGGACACCTATCCTTGTCATTTACAATAAGATCCTCACATCACTATCATTCAATCAAAAAATCCATTGTACGTTGGGGGAAAGGGGGTTAGAGTTACGAGACACAAAATTTAAACATCGATAAATCTAGCATGTTATCCATAACTATAATATATTGATTTGGTGTTTGACATACTAATATGATTTAACTTAAATCAATTTCTTCTAAGAGTTTGATTTCGCACTCCTATTGTGTATTGATACTATTATACATAACAACCCCATGTTTGACCTATTCATGATCTCTAATTGGTTATAAATTACTTGCAAATTATTTTAATGTTGAATCAAGTTAATATGGCAATTTACAAAAAAATGAATGTTGTTGGAGGCCTTGTAATAGAATACTTCCAAATTTAATGAAATATGTGTTTTATATGAGAATGTAATTGCCAAGCTAAAAAGAAATGAGGGGTGGTCGAAAGATATTAAATATAATATTGGAGTTAAACATGGTTTTCCCCTCTCCCCTACCCTCTTTGGACTTTACATCGACATGCTTGAAGGTTATTTTGAGGAAGGAGGTTGTGATGGAATGATCTTAGCTGGGATAATCATCATCCTTCTTCTCTGTGCTGATGATATTGTTCTTCTCTCAAGGTGCCCATCTGATCTTGATAAGCCACTTAGGCTTCCTAAGGATTTTTGCTCCACCATGGGTATGACTGTTAACACTGACAAAACAAAAGTTATGATTATAAAATCCAAGATGGACACTTACGTTAATTTTACATATGACAATAATAACTTGGAGCAAGTGTATTCTTACAAGTACCTAGGAATTGATATTCATCACAAGCTCAACTTGAACTATAGCATTGAGAAAAGGATTAATGGGGGATGGAAAGCTTATTTTGGTCTTGAATATAATTGTAAAATGGAAAACCTAATAGTGTGGGATAAAAGGAAGTTTCTCTTTGAAACTTTAGTCACTCCTGTTGTCTTATATGGATGTGAGGTTTGGAATTGCAACATCTCTAGAGAATTATGGAGAAAGATTGAGCAAATCCAGAAGCGTTTTATAACGTATAACCTAAAAATTAAAAGCAATACACCCTATCGTATTCTCCTTATAGAAGTAGCTCTTTCTCCTATCAAGAGCCTAGCTATGACTAGGCTTCTATTGTACACGCACAAACTCAATAACATATGAGATCATAGACTTCCTAGGCTCGCTTTAGATTCTAGCCAAAACCACCCAAGGCTCAAGCAGGGGTGGTATAAAGACAAGAGGCCCTGGTTAAACCTTTGGGAGATCAATGAGAATGATGCGTTGCAAAACATTAATAACATTAAAAATATTGTTACTTCTAAGTTCAAAGAAAAAATGTAGTGTGAGAAAGATTTAGCAGCTAAAAGAAAATTTAGTTATTAAAAGAAGGTCATCAACCCCACCGTAGAATATCAAAATTATCTCTCTGTTTTAACTAGCTCAAAGAAGAAAACTAATATAATGAAGGTTAGAACGAACTCTCATGAGCTCCATAGTGAAACAAGTTGTTGGGCAGTTCCTAAAAAACCATGGATGGAAAGGATTTGCGATCTCTGTGAAAATGGGAACATCGAGGATGAAAACCACTTCCTCTTAGAGTGCCCCGCGTACAACCACAATAGATCTCAGTTTCATAATATTTGTCACAATACTGACCTTCCTAGCCTTTTACGATGTCAAAATTATAATGAGCTTGGGAGGCATCTCTCCAAGCCTTTTGAGCATATGAATAAAATCTTAAATCAAACAAAATAATTTGTTTCTTTTCTTTAGGTCCGATAGACCAAAGTTTGGTCTGAGTGGACATTAACCATCATCATCATCATATTATTATTATTATTACCTAATTTGGTTGTGTAAAAATGTTAAACATGACATGATAGAACAATACAACATTTTTATGATACTGGGCTAGAGAGCACCACTAGAGGCAATAAAATTTTAAACTTTAGAATAATTTTTAATGTTTATCTAACTTTATAATATGTTTAAAATAATCACATTTCAAATCATTGTGGGCTAGAAAGTACCTTTCGAGGGAATAAACTTTTAAACTTTAGAGTATTTTTTAATGTTTGTCTAACATTATATATGTTAACTTTTAAAATTTAGAGTTGTTTTGTTTGTTTGTTTGTTTGTTTATGTTTATCTAATTTATAATATATTAACTTTTAAACTTTGGAGTATTTTTTATGTTTATCTAACTTTATACTATGTTTAAAACAATCACCTCTCAATTTCTTAGTCAAATCTCATTTTTGAGAATACCATGGGAAAAACAATGGGCTAAGAATACTATGGGAAAACCATGTATTGGCAAAATTATCAATTTTATTTTATTTTATTTCTTATGTAATTTGAGGAAGTCAAAATTCTAGACAACAGAGTACCTAACTTTATAAGATGTTTACGATAATCATGTTTAAAATTCTTAATAAAAACCCAGTCTAGAGAATATCACCGGAAAACCCATGGGCTGAAAATACTATGGAAAAACCATGGTATTATTAATTTGATTTTTATAAATAATTATTCACTTCAATTTTATATTTTATTTATTTTTAATTGTATTTTACATTTATATTACTAATTTGATTTTTATAAATAATTATTCACTTCAATTTCACATTTTATTTAATTTTAATTGTATTTTACATTTATTTTTATTGGTATCTAATTTGACGGAGTCAAAATGTTTACATAACATCACATAACATATACAACATATATTCCATAATGGGCTAGAGAGCCTCTCTAGGGGCAAAATTGAAACTAAATTAAAAAATAATAATTAAAGTAAGTTTGAATTAGTCATTTGATGATGTTTACATAACATCACATAACATAACATTACAACGTCTATTCCATAATGGGCTAGAGAGGCCCTCCGAGGGAAAAAATAAAACTAAATTAAAAAATAATAATTAAGATAAGTTTGAATAATCATTTGATGTGTTTATCAATGCTAGCTTACAAGTCCATGGTATTGCATAGCCCACGATATTTTCCCATAGTATTTGTTATAGTTAGGTCTATTTAAAGGCTTAGAGAACCAATGGTGGAATGCATTGCATAACTCATGCTATTTTCTCATTGTATTTGTTATGCAGTTGTAATTAAAATTAACGGTTTACAAGGCCATGGTATTGCATAACCCGGTTTACAAGGCCATGGTATTGAATAACCCATTGTATTTTCCCTTAGTATTTATTATGGCTAAGCATATTTAAAGGGCGACTAATTTGGTGTCATGGTAATTTTTGTTTTTAGCTTATGAACAAGCCTTTTATATGTGCAATAGTACTTGAAATATAATTTTACAATGGTGTTTATTTACATTTTCTTGACATACTCCTGACATACTTTCATTGTGATGTAGTTTTTATTAGCTATTGTAGGTTGTCCCATGAAACAAATTTAGTTTTCTTATTTGGAAGTACTCCAAAATTAATCTTGAAAAGTAGATTTTGGGTAAGAAAATACAAAGTGGGGATTATCTAGTAATGTTGTGTTAAAATTTTTGTTGATATTCTATGAGGTAAGAAGCATAGTATTTGCTCACGTGTGGTCTCAAGGATTTTCCAGCAGTGGTTACGGGTAGATTTGCTTTTATGTAAATTTGTTACACTAAATGTTTACTTGAGAATGTTTGTGAAAAATTACTGCTGTTATTATTTTACATTTTATTCGAACTGAAAACTGTATTATTAGTCCGACGTGAATGTAAACTAGAGATCTCTTAGATGATATTAGTAAAAATGAAAACGACAACTCGGATGTCAAGAACGCCATGATCACACCTCCAGCCTATTTTAGCAATTCTTAGAGGAAGGCTACAAGAGACACGACTACCGTTGCTGGTATTAATGCCCTGAAAATTATTAATCAACCCACCACTGCAGTTAAAATAGGCTGGCACTGTGATCACGTCATTCTTGACATCAGACTTAGGTATGCTTCGGCTGTCCTCTTTATTTTCACTAATACCATCTAAGAGATCCCTTCGGCGGAAAACATTGGGCAACCAAGAAACGCTCACCCATCTGAAATGTGTGTACAATAAGAAAAAATTACATTATTTTTTTGGCAACATCTAAAACATAAAAATAAGGAAACATAAAAAAAACTAAGGAAACATAAAAAAAACTAGGAAAGATGGAAATAGCTCTATGGGTCGTTTATCTAATAATGTAATTGATTTTTATCTCATATATTTTTTAATTAAAAATGCTTATGAAGAATATTGCATTTTTTATAAAATGCTCATATTTCCTTCAGAATAAGATGATGATATTGTTTTCCACAACGTTTGTGTTATTCTCTAATTATTTGAATCTTTTTAGATCTGCATGTAGATCAATTGCCATTACAACCTAAGATCTTTTAAGCTATTCACTTGTTCAAAGGTTTTTTTTGGGATTTGTGGCTTCATAATTTAAGACCCTTCTAAGTGCGCCTTCCTTGCTTTAGATTCCCATCATAGATTGCCGCTTGAGGTCATACCTTTCAATTCCTTTAGTGGATGAAAATCATGTCGCTCCGTCGAGAACTCTCAAACGAGGACTCACCAGTCCATGATTTAGTCATGGCTATTTAAGAGCTAATTATGTTGCGACAACAGAGATACCCTCCTTGACAAATGCAATTACATGCACGCTTTCAATTGCGCAAATTTTCTGGCCAAATGAAAGAAAAGGTCATCGATTCTTGGCTTCACAATCTCCCTACCTATGTAAAAACATGTCCCATGATGGAAGAGGACGTGAAGGTTCAAATTGTTAGTATACAGTTGGAGGGCCTGGCACAAACATGGTGGAATACTCAACTCGAGAATGTGTCCTTCGTTGTTGAGCTGAGAGACGAAGTTGAGACGAGAGCCACACATATCACATCTTGGGATGACTTTTGCCAGGCCTTAAATGCATGTTTTTACTCCCCGAGATATCTCTAGAATCTCCTTACCAAATGGTTGCAAATTTGAGAACTACCAAATCAATTAGTGTAGTCATACACTGATGTCTTCTGCAAATTGTGCATTCAAGTCCATGTCTCTGATCGAGAAGAGGTATTAATTATTAAATTTAATTTTGGTCTACTACTATTTTTTTGTCGAGAAGTTGAGTTGCTTGATAGTACTTCCTTAGAAAAGGCCTTTGTTCGGGCCTTGGCTGTAGAATGTAAAGTGGCTACTCAAACTCGATCTCTTGAAACCAAAAAGGGTCCATCTCATGCTAGTCCATCTAATGTGGCCCTTGACTCATCTCGTTGGCGTACATTTCATAAGGCCAACTCACATGCTTCAGTAAATTGTTGTGTACTTCAAAATATTCACCCTAACAAGACTTGTTTTACAGAGGTAGAGCAACAAAATTCTGCTACCTCACTTGTAATTGTTTCTCTTGAAAATCCTACCAAAGTAAACCCCTCTCTCATCCTCATGACTACTAATGTATCTGGGACCTCTGTCGCACCACTATTTACCCATAATTGTCAAATCAAGAATGACTTGGTGACTCTTATCTTCGACAATGGGAGTCAAAAGAATCTTGTCGCACAAGGCTTGGTTCACCGCCTTAGCCTTCCCACCACTCCACAACCCAACCCATATCAGCTAGGTTGGGCTAAAGAAGTCCCTCATCTTATTGTCTCCTAGCATTGTGTCGTCACCTTTCTTATTGGTCCTTTTCGAGATATTGTGCTATGTGATGTTTCTCCTCTCGATTGTGCCAATTTGTTAATAGGAATTGCATACCCGCATGCCCGAAATGTTGTTTATTATGCTAAAGATCACAAATACCACTTGCAACATGAGGACCACACCTATGTGTTCACATCCTTTTCCCTCACATCAATCCAACCTCTTACTAGCAAAGTTTCCATTAAGAAGGTCAATATAAACCAATACATTCCCTTGTGTTTGGTTCACTCTGTCAAGCTAGAAAAAAACACCAACCCAATATCCCTTGCCATGACTCCACTACAGCCAAAAATTGCAAATATCTTCCCCCATGGTGTTTCATCCACAATTCTCTATTGAAAACAAAATCAATCTTATTCCAAGTGCTTCCTTATCTGCTGCACCATTTATTTGCCTTACTCGAAAGCCATCTATTGGACATGATTCATCAAAGGAACATTTTTTTTTCAAAGGTCAGACTAGACACAAATATGCAGGTTGTAAAGATATATGCAAAATCTAATGGTGGTAATTGTGGGATTCAAAGAAATCCATCAATGGTAGAAATGGATGAAAGCTCAAGCTCAAATTCTAGTCGCAAGCATGTCACACAAGTTGGGGCAAAGCCATTGTAAACAACTTTTGGGCAGAGTGTGGATACTGTATTCAACAGTAGGAAAACAAGTGAGGAATGGTAGTCAATGAAGGGACATGTTCTCAAAAATTTGAAGGGCCGTGTTATGGAAGACTTCGTGTTAGACATGCAACCTTTTTCTTATTCTCAAATCCATGCTACTTTCTATGCAGGAATAATCTCAGCAGCTCACCGCTCATCGCTTCTGATGGGAAAGCATGCAAGGAGTTCTCATTTTTCACAGGGGCAACTCTCACTGCGTAGAGTGGCACTATTTAGGGGTGTCAATATGGCTCCTTACTTATCTTATCTTGTTCGTCGAAAGGGACACACAATAGTGCATACCCAGTGGCTGAAAATAAAACCATTGGGGCACAATTTCCCTCCATTGGTGGAGGAAGTCGAGACACTTCCCAGTCTAAATACGGAGGGATTGGACAACCAAAAAATTCTCAGCAATTAGAAACATCTGGACAACAAGGAAAAATCATACTAATATCTTGGCAACATTTAAAACTTGAAAAGAAGGAAACATCAAAAAACTAGTAAACATGGAAACATCTCTATAGTTGTTTTAACTAATAATGTAATTGATTTTTATCTCATATATTTTGTAATTAAAAATGCATAAGGAGAATGTTTGCATTATTTATAAAATTCTGATCTCTTCTTCTTAATAAAATGATGGTAATGTTTTCGAGAACATTTGTGTTATTCTCTCTTTTTTGATTTTTTTTAGATATGCATGTAGATCAAACATCCTCCTCCTTTATGGTGAGAATGAGTAATATCCTGGTTGATTATTATCAAACTCATTGAAGATTTCAATTTCCCATATGTACTTCCATTTTATGAAATAAAATATTAACTCTGCAAGACATTTCTGATTCACTGGAATATCCTAAACGGATACAGAAATTTGAAGTGAATTAATATTAGCCAAAACACTCATTTATACTAGGACACTCATTCTTAGTAGCACTTAGACGAGTGAGCAACAGAACATAAAGGTGGGAAAACAAGTAAATCAAGTACAAGCACGTAATAATGGAGTTCTCATTTCAAGTATGAGTATGAACTTGGATAATAATGAGCAAAACGAAAATAACAACTTTCAGACTCTAGAGCTGTGTTGACCCTATTACTATTCTAGCGAGGTTGGGATTAATAAACCATTGTTGAAGATCTTGAAAAACAAAAGAAAAATCATCCTTTCATCGAGACCTCTATACACGGTCCATAACTGACACATTAAAAGATATAGATTTGTATGTGTACCGACTATGGTAAATATGTAGCATAAAAGATATATATCAGAGAGGGGTATAAGATTTGTAAGCGTACGCACGATGGTAAATATGTACAAGTGGAGGGATGAGAACTCGTGAAAGAGGTGATGCTAGAGATAAACACAAAAATAAAAAATAAAAAATCCATAAAATAAAAAATAAAAAATCCATAATATTATAGGAGAGTCATCTCAAGCGAACGAGAGAGTTCACATTTGCATCATAAAAATCCCATATTCGTACTATAATAAAAAATATATATATATATGAAACTAGAAATAAAATGAAATATTTTATGCCATAAATAACACCAGTTAATCCAGTAACCACGAGATGGCCAAACATCAATTGTGTATATATCTCATAGATCACTTCTATCAAAGCAAAATAAAAAACCAGAATCTGAAATTCGGCTCTTAAAGAACCAAGTTATGATTTTTTCATAAAATCAAGACCAATGCTGGGCTCAGTCCAAATACGAGAACAGTAGAAAAAAAATTACCATTAATCAATGAATCTGGTACCCCTGCGGGGTAACGTGTTTTCAGAGCTGTTGACATAATACCCAGAGGTAACAAGCTCAGGGAAAGAGAGTGGGGTAACCTATTTTCAGAGTTGTCGGCTTAATACCCAGGCATAACAAGCTCAGCGAAACAGAGTGATTTACGGTAAAGGTGAAAATAAAATCGTAAGCCACAGTAAAGAAGCTTTTTACTATAACTGAAGCCTTATGGAAACTTATGGTACCGGGAAAAAATTAGGCAAAATACATACAGAAATAGAAAATAAAGCATTCAAAATGAATAGTTGTTGCATCTAAAGCACTTAATTGACCCGTGGTAAAGAAAGGGGGGCATTAGTGGAGAGGAATTCCTTCATGGCAGTGTGGATGAGGAACGAAGACGAGACCCGGGTCATCCTCTTACATGTGGACAAATCACAGGTAGGTCAACGAGGGAAGAGTTAGGTGGGAATGCGCAAATAGACGAATCACTAAGGAAAACGGAGAGGGTTGAAGCCCAAAGGAAACCATATTAATAAATGTAGAGATGCATAACCATGTGTTTGTTCCAGGGAAAGCATACACAATATTCATACCATTAGGTATGGCCTATAATGGTTAACCACTTTTACGAAAGATGGTTCAACATAGGATTCCGGGAAAAAGGAATACATGGGCATGCAAGAACTCTAAATTGAATAAAATTCGTGAAGCACCTAGATTACCAGATGGCTCTAGCGGATTACCCTTGCATTATGAGGGGCCTGCTTTTTAACTTGTGTCTGGTAAAACCATTGGCACGCTAATGTTGAGAAACAAAATCACCTCTATGGAATTCGTAATTTCCACTTTGGAGATCTTAATTACTAGTTTCGAATGTTTACCAACACCTGCGCATTTTGGCGTAACGGAAAACCTCCACATGGTATGAGACTCTAAACCTAGGTTCGATTCCCATGAGTTGCCTTTGAGGGGGGTGTTGGAAATATCACTGCACCTCTATGGAATCTGTAATTTCCACCCTAGGTGTGATGCCCCAGGGCTACGATAGTCTTTCAACCGTACTTGGTGAGGTGCGGGACCACCGAACACTTTCGTTTCACCAATACTTATGTTTATGGACTACGCCTAACCATTACTCTACTTAGTTTGTTTTTCGCAACCAAGTATTATTAATGTTCCTTTAAACTAATGAACACCCATACACATTCATTATCATCAGCAATTATACATGAAGAACACAATTGCACAGTATAAAGGGAGGAGCAACTCCATGAACAATGAGTCTACTCGAATTCAATGTATTATACAACTTTACAATGTTTACAAGTATACTTGGGAAACACAAAGTTTCATACTTAGGCAATTTTACAAACAGGCAACACCTTCGTGTGCCAACCGAGTTCCTTGCCCAAGTTGGGTAGGCGCGCCCTCACACGGACCCCCTACCGCACTCCTCAACCGATCTTCATTTACTTTTGCATGATGTGAGGGCGACCTCACCCGAGTCACCCATTCACCCTTGCACGATGGGCAGGCGACCTCACTCGAGTCACGTGTTCACCATTGCACGATGGGCAGGCGACCTCACCCGAGTCACGTGTTCACCATTGCACGATGGGCAGGCAACCTCACTCGAGTCAGCCATTCACCCTCGCACGACGGGCGAGCGACGTCACACAATGGGCGGGTGACCTCACCCGAGTCACCCATTTACCTCTGCACGACTAGTGGGCAACCTAACCCAAGTCACTCGTGTCTTCACTGAATGGTGGGCACCTTCCCTTACCCGCGCCTTCATCCTTCACCCAATTCTGCGTGCTATTGCCATGTAGCACTGCCCAAGACTGGGCGCATTTGTGTTGCGCCTTGCTGCGGCCTCTGCACTTCCTTCCCACTTTTCCTTGCGATATAGAGCGAATGATTCGATGCTTGAACAAATGCCAAATGCTCCAACGCATCCAGCAATATATATCCCCCATGGGCGGTGGTGCCACCCTTAGCTAACCTGCGTTTTATGTTTGGTCAATGCCTTTCTTTGCCTATTTGTTTGGTCGGCCTCTCCCAACCTTCGCCCGAATTGCAATCTTTCATTGTCATCTTGTTGAACGAATGCCAAGCTCGTCCATTATAAGTATATAACCACTCTAACACTTCGCACATGGATTCCAAGTGTCTTGCTTGGTTATGTTTCCAACTCGTTCACTTTAAACATGTCGGACTTTGCACTGGCGATTATGACTCGGACCGTAGGTCCTTACATCTTCCTCCACCTGAAGTCATTGTCGTCCTTGACAATCATGCCACCTTGGTAGCCATCCACGAATATCATTATTTCCAACTATCTCATCCTTGGTCCATGATATCAATTCCTCCACATACTACAAACATCGCTGCAATGTATGCAAAACAATTGTTTCCATCATGTGTCATCCCATCTTGTGAACTGTCATCGGATACTCCCCTGATGTCAACATCTCTCTGGTACACTGCCAGCCTTTATTACTTGAACTAATTGGATGTTCAGTCGAACTATGACGATCAAATCATAAGAATGTCCCTCCTTATGCCTACACCAGTGTTTCTAAGATTCTGCCACATCATGGACTCACCAAGAATCTCTCCCATGCTCAGGTCCATGAAAACTCCATCCCATCTGCAACATGTCATGATGCTAATGCCAAACCATTCTTGTATCATCTATCATACCTGCTCAACCTATTTTAAAGACTCACTGCCATGAGCAGCTAACAATGAGCCCCTTCTTCTATGTCATCTATGAAGATGTAGAGCGAGTAGAGACTGAAAACTCACCCTCACTAATAAGGCCAATCCATCTGTCAGGATTCTCTATCTCCATCCTCCGTAGATATGCTACCCAATTCTCCTCTCGGACATTCGGTCTCACATAAACCGCATCGTCATCTTTATCCTCAACCCTTTAGCCTTCTTGACAAATCCAAGATACTATTGGATAGTGTCTTGATAACCAATGACTGCTCGGTAAGGTTTGCCTCAACAATAGACAACTGCTTACTCATGTCTTCCATGTGCTTCTCATCCTCCATCCGTATTAGTGCCAATTTACAATCAAGTCTTGTCACACCAATGGTTGGAACACCAATGGGTACATGTTCCCTTCCATCGTAAATGTACAATTTCTTCAAATGTGGAACAATTTTCTAGTCAATTTAACGTCTTAAATTGCTTCACATAAATTATCAATCCAAGTATCATAAATTGATGAAGTGTGGTGCACCATATGTGCTTAGTTAACATTTTTCTTACTTCGTTGTTTTATAGATTTTATTTTGTTTTGGGATTTTGTTTTTTTTAGTTTCCTAAAGTATCTAATGCAAATGGAAATCCTATTCTGAGGTCTTAAGAATACTTTTAAAGGTCAAGTATGGATGTCCCTATTGGTAACTTCCAAAACTTAGCACTTCAAAATATCTTAAAACATGTTATTGATGAAATTAGTACTTAAACAAAAGTGTAAATATGCAGCTACTTCAATCAAACAAAAGATGAAATACTAATCAAAGTTTTCAAAAAGGTTTTCAAACTTGCAATGATGAAATCAATTACTAAGAAAAAATAAAAATATACCTAAATTCTAATTAAACCAAACAGTGAGCTAGTGACTATGAAACCCAGTATCCTTGCTGCTGTATAAAAAGAAAACTCAACTTAAAACAATTCAAAAACTGTAAGAAAATTAAACTAAATCATATTACATCCACTCATATTCTGACCCCTCACGATTCGACTCACTCTGGCTATAGGAGGTAATCATAAACAAATTGAGTAATCTGATATCTAAATTGCATAAAATGAAACTAAGACTAAACTATGCATTCATACTTCAATCCCTCACCATTCGACTCTCTCTGGCTATAGGAAGTAACTGAAAATGACATGAGTAATCTAATCACTAACTTGCAAAAAAATAAACTAATATTAAACTACAGATTCATACTTCAATACCTCACCATTCGACTCGCTCTGGCTATAGGAGGTAACTAAAAATGACATGAGTAATCTAATCTAACTTGTAGAAAAATAAACTAATATCAAACTACGTTCATACTTCAATCCCTCACCATTCGACTCGCTCTGGCTATAGGAGGTAACTGAAAATGACATGAGTAGTCTAATATCTATCTTGCAGAAAACTAAATGAACAAAACAAAACTGAAAGAAATAAATAGCGCTGGAATTAGAACTAATAAAATAAATCAGCAGAAGAACAAGATAATTCCATCATGTCATTAGTCATTAAAAAGCTATGTGCATTACTAATCTACAATCAACCAGTGGAACACACTTGCATGAATTAAAATTGCATGAATAGAAAATCTAATCTATCACACTTGAAAGCGATCAAATGATATAATGAAATCAAAGCAAAATTTACAAAATGAAATCTACTCTACCTTACATTCTAATATGCTCCATGACATCCACTTCACATCTCCTTCCATGTTGAGAACATCAAAGCTTTATTCAAATTCTTCAAAATTACAATGTACAACAAAGCTCTCCAAAGCTTTTAAAAGCCATCAAGGAAGAACTACAAACTCCAAGCTAAAGAACTTCAAACTTTAAGCTTACAAGCTGAGACTAATAAGATAACAAATGAAGGAGAAAGATCTTCAGAAAGATCTTCTATTTATACAAAAGGATGAGAAGCTATCTCATTAATGAGAGTCCATGAATCTCTCCCTCTACCTCTAGAGTCGTAATCAAAATAGGAACTGATAAGACACATGTCTTCTTAGAGTTACAATACAATTAGGAGATGTGACACATATCCTCATGATCCCATGATTCTTTCCACTCAAATTCGATTTTGGCCTTAGAGTGCCACATAAGGGTCTTCTAGAAGCCTCCTTTCAACCTACACATGTCAACAATCTCAACCCATTGGTTAGGTATAAGCTTATGCACATTATTTCCTAATTTTTAACCACAAATTCACTTAAAAGACTTAGAATTAATAAAGATTAGAAAAACATAAATGTGGCCCAATGATAATGAAAGTGGGATGAATGTGGTGACATAGTAGTGAAATGGAGGTGAATGGAAGTGATATGGTGGACATAATAGTGAAAGTGTAATGGAAATGAATGACATTTTCAAGATTCAACATACCCCCCAATTGAAGCTATTGCATGTCCTCATGCAATATATATTACATTAACTTTTTTGATCCTTGAGCTTTGGCTTAACTTTGCATGATATCATTTGATAACTTCATATTTCTACAAAGTATTTTACTTGAGTTGCAACATGGTTGGTTCTTGTGTTACAACCATTTTCTTTTGTTGTTGCCTCCTATTTTGATCTTTGAACTTTGCATAATGATATTTTGATTATTGTTGCAAAGTATATCTTTATTGGATTGCATGATGGTTGGTTCTTGTGTGACAACCATGCTTTTGTTTGTATCCAATTTATCTTTTAAGCACTTTTTTTGAAAAGCCATTATATGCTCATAATAACAATGTAATAGTTAATATTTGTTGGAAGTATGTGAGCTCCTGAATATGATATGGACATGGCAAGATATGAAAATAATGTATTCCCTCCCCCAACTGATGGTATTGGCAATTTTATGAAATGAGGAAGAGAAATGTTTTTCCAACAATTATCATTCTAGCTTTTTATGGAATTCTATGGTCAAAAGTTAG
>APFE030850308.1:56469-103025 GCA_000404065.3 Pinus taeda
TTGAGAACATCAAAGCTTTATTTAAATTCTTCAAAAGTACAAAGTACAACAAAGTTCTCCAAAGCTTTCAAAAGCCATCAAGGAAGAACTACAATCTTAAGAACTAGGGACTAAAAGACTAAAAAGACTTAAAAGACTCCCCAAATGAAGGAGAGAGATCTCCTATTTATACAAAAAGATGGGAGCCATCTCATTAATAATAATCCATGAATCTCTCCCTCTACCTCTAGAGTCCTAATCAAAATAGGAACTGATAAGACACATGTCTTTTTAGAGTTACAATACAATTAGGAGATGTGACACATATCCTCATGATCCCATGATTCTTTCCACTCAAATTCGAATTTGGCCTTAGAGTGCCACATAAGGGTCTTCTAGAAGCCTCCTTTCAACCTACACATATCAACAATCTCAACCCATTTGTTAGGTATAAGCATATGCACATTATTTCCTAATTTTTAACCACAAATTCACTTAAAAGGCTTAGAATTAATAAAGATTGGAAAAACATAAATGTTGCCCAGTGATAATGAATGTGGGATGAATGTGGTGACATAGTACTAAAATGGAGGTGATATAATGGACATAATAGTGAAAGTGTAATGGAAATGAATGACATTTTCAAGACTCAACAAAAATCATAGCATCATTTTGTTTCAAGAATTCCATCCCCAGTACAACTTCATAGTCATCAATCCGCACTATAGTGAAGTCGACTTTCCCGGTCCACTCACCTAGTGTTGTGTCCACTCTTTCAGCTACACCAAGAACACAATCGAGAGGAGAATTCACTGTCTTCATTTGTGCCTTCACCAATACAAATTTCAGTCCAATCCTTCTCGCAATAACTTCACTCATGAAGTTGTTAGTAGCCCCACTATCCACCATAGTGAGTATATCAACACTCCTAATCTTGATTTGAACAAACTCGAAGCTATTCCTCTCAGGATCTCTCTGAGAGATGACCTCTGCTGCAGCAACAGCTCCAAGAATCTGCATCATCCCCATAGAAGCTTCTTCATTATTTGTATTAGACTGTGCAATAGTGGCCACTTTCAGTCTTGAAGGACAATTCTTCACCGTATGTGGTTCAACACATATCCAACACTTCGAGGCTTTCTTCGTCTTCGACTTATCATCTGATTTCGAAGCATCATCCTTCTTCTTCTCTTTCGGCTTATCAGACTTCTTCTTCCTCTCATCAGAAGTCTCATCATAATGCTCCACCAATCGATCCATAGCAGCAAAGGCTTCCTCAAGTGTCTTTATCTTCTGCCTCTTCACTTCATTGCAAGCCTAAGGCTTCAATCCAATAATGAATTTGAATACCTTGTCCCTCTCCCCCATGTCAGGAAGCTCCAGAACTGCACTTGCAAACTCCGGTTGATATGCCTGTAGGTTCCCTTTCTACTTAGTGAACTTAATATTCATTCATGCTTCCCATGTTTCATCCTGAGGGTTTGCAAAGCATTCTTCATTTCATCCCACAAAGCTATGTCATCAGCACTGCCATTGGAAACCTGACCCATCCTCCTTCACTACCACATCTTAGCATCTTTCGTCAAGAATTGAGCAGCTACATTCATCTTTTTCTCATCATCAGATAGACCAAAGCATTTCAAGTATTTCTCCATGTCTCAGAGAAAGTTGCCAAGAGTCCTCGACTCCTTGTACCATCATAAGATTCTGGTTCCTTGACTTTCACATGAGGCACTCCTCCACCTGAGTTATGCCTCACGACCTTCTTCAACACCGCGATCTCATCTCTGGCTTCATCAAGAGATTTCTGCAAGTTCAATATCACTGCCAAACCTCAATCTCTTGCTTCTTCAATCTCCTTGACTTTTACTTCAACTTGTGTACACATAAGATTAGTGTACTCATGTTCAGTCCGAAGTTCATCAAATTCTTCCTTCATCTTCGAATTTGACTCTTGATCCTTCATGACCAAGTTCATCTTCGTACTCCATAAAAATTCCAAGTCCTCCATTCTTTCCAACACTTTTTCAAGGAAAGCATCCGTCACAATACGGCTAGATTCCCCAACCTGAGATTCACGTGCCATTGCTAACAATGTCCTCCTCTGTGATCTAGTATAAACCATCCACCATCTTCACCAAGTTTCCTACAAGACGAACCAATTCTTGTTCCACTTGTATGTGAAACCAACTTCTTTCACTTGCAAGTACTTGTTTCCATTGTCTTCAACTACCAAGTGTGTATGCACTTGTCACTTCGTCACATACCAGCTTCAACAATGAGCTTCAATACCACCTGTTAATGTGTGTATCAACTTCAATGCTTCATCACCTGAACCTGTCCCAGCTCCTTGGCACTAGCTCTGGTACCAACTACACTTCAGTGTAGTTGTGTAGTAGCTTCAACCTTCAATGCTCGAATCAGCTGCTCTAATACCACCTATGAATGGCCCCAGGCCTATGGTATTCTTTCAACCGTACTTAGCGAGGTGCAGCACTATCGAACACTTTCTTTTCACCAATACTTATGTTCATGGACTACGCCTAACCATTAGTCTAATTTGTTTTCTTTTCGCAACCAAGTATTATTAATGTTCTTTTATACTAATGAGCACCCATACACATTCATTATCAATAGCAATTATACATGAAGAACAAAATTGCACAGTATAAAGGGAGGGGCAACTCCATGAACAATGATTCTACCCGAATTCAATATATTATACAACTTTACAATGTTTACAAGTATACTTGGGAAACACCAAGTTTCATACTTAGCCAATTTTAAAAACAGACAACACCATCATGTGCCAACCAAGTTCCTTGCCCAAGTTGAGCGAGCACCCCCTCACACAAACCGCCAACCGCACTCCTCAACCGAACATGACTCACCTTTGGACGATGGGAGGGCAATTTCACCCAAGTCACCCGCTCACCCTTGCATGATGGGCAGTTGACCTCACCCGAGTCACCTGTTCACCCTTGCATGATGGGTAGGCGACCTCACCTGAGTCACCCATTTACCTTTGCATGATGGACGGGCGACCTCACCCGAGTCACCCATGTTTTCACCGAAAGATGGGCACCTTCCCTTACCCGCGCCTTCATCCTTCACCCAAGTCTGCGTGCTATTGTTGTGTAGCACTGCCGAAGGGCAGGCATATTAGTGTTGCACCCTACTGCGGCCTCCTACACTTTCTTCACACTTTTCCTTGTGATGTAGAGCGAATGATTCAATGCTTGAACGAATGCCAAATGCTCCAACACGTCCAGCAATATATATCCCCCATGGGTGGTCGTGCCACCCTTGGCCAACCTGCATTTTATGTTTGGCCGACGCTTTTCTTTGTCTATTCGTTTGGTCGGCCTCTCCCAACCTTTTCCTAAATTGCAATCCTTCATTGCCGGCTTGTTGAACGAGTGCTCAACTCATCCATTATAAGTATATAACTGCTCTAAAACTTCGCACACGCATTCCAAGTGTCTCGCTCGGTTATGTTTGCAACTCGTTCACTTTAACCATGTCGCACTTCGCACTAGTGGTTGTGACTCGAACCGCAGGTCCTTACAATGGGGATCCTAGTTACTGGTTCAGAACATTTACCAACACCTATGGGTTTTGGTGTAACGGAAAACCTCCAGAAGTTCCGCATACCTACAAACTAAATAATACAAATATTTCACCCACATTTATCTATGGCAGAAGAAATAAAAGCTAACAAAACACAAAGAACAAATTAAAGTCGTCGAATATAATACAAGTATTTCACCCAAATTTATCTGTGGCAAAAGAAATAAAAGCTAACAAAACACAAAGAACAAATTAAAGTCATCGAATGTATAAACAAACAAAAATTTTATAGGGAGTCTCACCTGCACAAGACATTTAAGAACTATTACATAAAACCGACTAGGAGATGTTCTGGTTGGCCTAAGTTAGAATATGAAACCAAACCCTAGATGTTAGAATTGTAATGAAAGGAATTGTGGCTTACTCTAAATAAATTACATTGAAAAAAAAACACATCAGGACATTGTGTTTACTGGATGTTTAACACAGAATCTGATGAAGATATGATGTTGTGGCTTGACAACGTAGTCAGATATGGGGTTCACCTTTCAACGCTTCTCTTTTCCATCCTGTTGGCCTGTTGATGGTGGAATACCAAACAGAATGGGACGTAAAGGTCACTAAGTACTAGGTTAGGGTTTCGAAAAAACAATCTACACCATTTGATCACCTTGTTTCCTAGCCATCATTCGTAGGGTAGGGCTGTAAATTCCCAGTTGAAGATCATAGGAGTCAGGGGTATTGCCTAGCACTGAATCATTACATAGAAACTAAGAAAATACGACACCTTCCTCCATATGTATCACCTCAATACTAGTTGCACCAATATGTCATTACAATATGATAAATGGAATTGTTGCCCATTAGACTAAGGGGTGCATTATGTCAACAAAAATTAAAACGAGCATGGGGAGGGTGTCAAAACTTGGTACAATTTCCACGTAAAGTTAGCAAAATAGAAAAAATTGAGAATGACATATATATATATATATATATATATATACATAAATATAGTCACATGAAAAGCAAGGAAGGGAGGAAATATTAAATGAACATCTTGGTTTAGAAAAATTAACAATGGATAAAAGGAAACATTTTATAATGATGATTATGTAATAAAAAATTAATAATAATAATAATGCAGAGGGAATGTTAAAAAAATAAATAAAAATGAGGAAAGTCATTTTTGTTATAATTAATATAAAAAGAAAAGAAGGATACAAAACTATGTTAACATTGTATCCGAAGCAAAGTTTTACTCACCAAAGTGGACTATAATATTGGACATAAGGTTTTTGGTGATAGTGTTGGTATTTGAGCCCACTAACATTTAAATAAGAAAGATATACACAAGAAATAGAAACAAAATAACACAATAAGAAACTTCAAAGCATTTACATGGTAAACCCTTGACAGCGTGTCAAGGAAACGTTCACACGGCAAGGGACTGGAATTCTTATTGCTCCATGTCAAAAAATGACTCTCCAATGTTACATCAAGCCTCTTGTGAAAATCATCATTTTAATACAAAGACTATGTTGCATAACTCCCTATCATTACAAAACTCCCACAACAGTAAAACCATATTTACTAAGATCATTACATTATTAACATTAACTGTTGTCATTCATTAATAATCTCCACCTAACAATTTTCCTAATCCATTGTCCATGCCCATTCATCATCTCTTCGGCAAGCAAGGAGAATCCAAAAACCATCGCAACTTCTCTACCAATACTAGCTTCGTGAACATGTCTGCAAGATTCTCGTGTGTATGGACCTTCTTCGGAGCTATGTTTCTAACATCCATTACATGTCTCACAAAATGGTACCTTACATCAATGTGCTTAGTCTTGCTGCGATAAGTTGTATTTGTATCCAAATGTATACTACTTTGTCTGTCATAGAATAAATTTACTTTCTCCTACATCATTCCAAGCACATCAAGTAGACCATTCAACCAGATTGCCTCTTTACATGCGTCTAAAGTAGCTATGTACCCTGCTTCAGTAGTGGACAAAGAAATTGTTTCTTAAATCTTTGGCATCTAGCTAATTTCTCCACTTGCAAGAATAAAGGGATATCCCACAACAAATATCTTCTTGCCCAAATCACCTACATAATCAACATCCACATAATCATAAAATGAATATCCATAACAATTAAAAATGATACAATGGTCACTGGTGCCTATTGAATAACGAAGCACCCATTTCACTGCTCGACAATGTTCTTCTCTTGGATTTTCCATGAACCTACTAACAACTCGAACTTCATGTGAAATTTCAAGTCTTATAGATACCATCACATGCATTAAATCTCCTACCACATTTGTATATGGTACATGTGACATATACTTCTTTTCTTCATCAATTCTAGAACTCAAACCCAAAGAAAGATTAAAATGGGAAGCTAAAGGAACAATAACATGTTTCACATTGTCCATACTAAAATTTGCAAGTATTTTCTCCTCATAATTTTGTTGTGATAACCAACTTTACAAGTTCCCTGTCTCTATGTTTATCCATGCCCAAGATATGTTTGCCCAAGATATGTTTTACATCTCCAACATCCTTCATAACAAATATCTTATAAAGCTAAGCCTTTATCCTGTTTATTTATTCCATGCTTTTTCTTGCAATAAGAATATCGTCAACATACGATACCAAGATAATGAATATTCCATTAATACTCTTAAAGTATGCAGAATTATCATACTCACTTCTAGCTCACCATGAAGGACTCAAACTTCTTATACCACTACCTGGGAGACTACCTCAGGCCATAGAATGATTTCCTAAGCTTGGAAAGTAACATTTTGTTGTGACCTTGTACAAGAACTTCACGTTGTTCAATATATATATCTTCCTCCAAATATCCATGAAGAAAAGTTGGTTTAACATCTAATTGTTCTAACTCAAGATGAAATAATGCAGTTAGTCATAACACATTACTTATTGATATTTTATTTACGAGGCATCGAACTTTGATCAAAATAGACACATGACTTATTAATATTTTCATTATAAGGCATCGAATTTTGATCAAGATGGGCATACAAGAGAGATTGTGTCAGGTTATTGGATTAACATGTTTCAACATATGTTTCGTCTTAACTAATTGAGTCTGGGTATCATATCCTAAGAGGAAACATAATTTCATTTTAGGTAACATAGGATAATAACGAAAAGAAGAGACAAACTTTTATAAAGATCTAACTTTCCACTTATCTATTCACCCATCTCAAGAACAGATCATAATAACATAATATTAGAACACCAACTTAAAAAAAAAAAAAAAACAGTTTTTCACTTATCTATTTATAAATAGGGAGCGAGGGAATTCAACTAGGAGAATGACAATCACGTCTAGTTTTCCCCCTCGAGCCTTCTCATTTTATGGAAAACTTTATCGATAATGAACTAACATGGTCAAGAAATCACAGACTTATTAGCATTTCTTCAGGTGTCTATTGGCCACAAACCAACTTGGGAGTTCCCAAACTAGCAGTGGCTTTCCTCCCTCAACGAAGTCCTGTTCATGGTCACAAGCATATAGATTGATTATCCTCCTTTGGACCTCCTCCAACTAGGAACAAAGTCTTCAGGGTTTTTCCTTCCCTATCCCCTCTTGGCTACCTTTCCCCTAAATCAAAGTATTTATCTCTTAGGGAGAGGAATAGTTGTCTTGTAGTTGTTTGGTAAAATGAGAATTTTGAGATAGGGTCTTTTCTCATGAATTCTCCTTTCCTATGAATTCCAAGTTTCCTATGAATTCCAAGGATTTCTATACTATAATTTTTAACTAGGCTTTCCATTTAGCCCCTGATTTACCAATTATGTGCAGTAAAGAAAATGTTTTATGATGACTCGATGAGTAACTCTCCTTTTAAATGTGTTCGAGATGTTAGCAAGTAATAATTGCAAAAAAATACCCTCCTTTTAATAATTGCAAAAGAAATTAAAAAACCCTGTTTTTCGCGCAAATCCTTTGATATATACTACAATAGTTAAAAATATTTCCATTTCCTGCAACATCACTATGAAATAATTTTTAAATTGGAAAATGATTAAAGAAATACAGCAAATAAACTCTTCCACTTTAGTGGTTACCTTCTTATGAATTCAAAATCACTGGTTATTGATCTCAAATAATCTCTCTGCTGCTTTGCAACCAACAAAAGCTTCTCTTGTCCTTTGCAACCATCTCTCTTCTGCTCTACAACCAACAAAAACTTATCTTCTACTTTGCAACCAACAAAAACTCGTCTTTTTCTTTGCAACGAACAAAAACTACCCAGAAAATTAGACATGGTAAAAAGGAGGATACTAATATTAATCATATACTGTAAATTGAGTAAAATTGGAAAATTGTAATTTAAAAGAAACACTAAGCACTTGTTTAAATAGTCTACATTAGAGAATAATCTCATGGGAAAAACCATGGGTTAAGAATATCATGAGAGCTCCACTATTAGGTTATATCAGAATGTAACTGCCAAGCTAAAAAGCAATGAGGGGTGGTCGAAAGATATTAAATGTAATATTGGAGTTAAACAAGGTTTTCCCCTCTCCCTTACCCTCTTAGGAATTTACATCGACAAGCTTGAAGGTTATTTAGAGGAATAAGGTTGTGATGGAATGATCCTGGTTGGGATAATCATCATCCTTCTTCTCTATGTTGATGATATTGTTCTTCTCTCAAGGTGCCCATCTGATCTTGATAAGCAACTTAGGCTTCTTAAGGATTTTTTCTCCACCATGGGTATGATTGTTAACACTGACAAAACAAAGTTATGATTATAAAATACAAGAAGGACACTTACACTAATTTTACATATCACAATAATAACTTGGATAAAGTGTATTCTTACAAGTACCTAGGAATTGATATTCATCACAAGCTCAAATGGAACTATAGCATTGAGAAAAGGATTAATGGGGGATGGAAAGCTTATTTTGGCCTTGAAAATAATTGTAAAATGAAACACCTCGTAATGTGGGATAAAAGGAAGTTCCTCTTTGAAACATTAGGCACTCCTGTTATCTTATATGGATGTGAGATCTGGGGTTGCAGCATCTCTAGATAATCCTGGAGAAAGATTGAGCAAATCCAGAAGCATTTTATAACGTATAACCTAAAAATTAAAAGAAATACACCCTATCCTATTCTCCTTATAGAAGGGGGTCTTTCTCCTATCAAGAGCCTAGCTAAGACTAGGGTTCTATTTTACAAGCACAAACTCAATAACATATGAGATGATAGACTTCCTAAGCTAGCTTTAAATTCTAGCCGAAACCACCTAAGGCTCAAGTGAGGGTGGTATAAAGACATGAGGGCCTAGTCAAACCTTTGGGAGATCAATGAGAATGATGCGTTGCAAAACATTAATAACATGAAAAATATTGTTACTTCTAAGTTCAAAGAAAAAATGTAGTGTGAGAAAGATTTAGCAGCTAAAAGAAAATTAAGTTATTAAAAGAAGGTCATCAACCCCACCCTAGAATATCAAAAGTATCTCTTTGTTTTCACTAGCCCAAAGAAGAAAACTAATATAGCAAAGATTAGAACGAACTCTCATGAACTCCATAGTGAAAAAAGTTGTTGGGCAGTTCCTAAAACACCATGGATGGAAAGGATCTGCCATCTCTGTGAAAATAGGAACATCAAGGTTGAAAACCACTTCTTCTTAGAGTGCCCCACGTACAACCACATTAGATCTCACTTTCATAATCTTTGTTGCAATACTGACCTTCCCAGCCTTTTACGATGTCAAAATTATAATGAGCTTTGGAGGCTTCTCTGCAAGCCTTTTGAGCATAGGAATAAAATCTTAAACCAAACTAAATAATTTGTTTCTTTTCTGAGTGGACATTAACTACCATCATCATCATATTATTATTATTATTACCTAATTTGGCTATGTAAAAATGTTAAACATGACATGATAGAACAATAAAACATTTTTATGATGCTCGGCTAGAGAGCACCTCTAGAGGCAATAAAATTTTAAACTTTAGAGTGTTTTTTAATATTTATCTAACTTTATAATATGTTTAAAATAATCACATTTCAAATCATTGTGGGCTAGAAAGTACCTTTCGAGGGAATAAACTTTGAAACTTTAGAGTATTTTTTAATGTTTGTCTAACATTATAATATGTTAACTTTTAAAATTTAGAGTTGTTTTTTTTTTTATTATCTATTTCCAATGTGTTTTTTGTAGGTTCTAACTCCTAATGCTATGTTTTCTGATTTTGGACATTTCTCCCATTGTAAGGTAAGGTAAGTAAATATTATTCTCCCAATAACTTCATATATCAACATTTAATATTCTAATACATTGATTTTTTAGTATGTTACCGTAGATAGCTTTCACAGGGCTAGTATATCCTACTTGATTCTTGCATATATAGGCGAGGCTACCTTTTTCTCCAAACATATGGGACCTTAAAAGAAATTTCTACAAGGCGATCCTAGGTAAATCTTAAATGTTGATTTTTTTAATCTTGTATGGGAGTAGAAATCCATGTTCTAACAAATTCACTATGTATTTTTAGTGGATAATTCAACAAATCCGAAAAAAATATTAAATAAACTAAATAAAGAACCATGAATTAAACCATACTTGTAATGTTGAAAAACCTAGAGCTAAATACACTCAAAATTCAACACAGACTTCTTGCATAATATCTTCTTTAGTAAATGCATACACAAAATTAAAAATAGATCTCATCCCATTAAATAGGAATCTTCCAAAAAATTCCTCCCTATAAAATTGTCTTGTAAGTATAACTAGATATTATTATCCCTGCATGGCATTCTCATGGTTTCACTAGGTTTCCAAACTAAAGACATTTCCCCAACAGGTTATTGCTTTCTCATAGGATCTTTAAAACTAATATTTACTTTTATGATTTCTTTAGTTACTCTTTTCTTGCATTCATATTCACCATAAACCAATTATACAGAAGATCTCAACAATAAAAACTAAATGCTAGTAGGATCATAAAGAGACATCTAAACAAGAACACAAACATTTACCTTGGGAAAGCCCTCATGGGAAAAACTCTAGAACCTTAGACAAATTCTTCGATTCATTAAGAGACACACCTAGATGTTTTAGTCAATCACAAGGTAAAATTTATTAGCAAATTAGTATTGGTCAAACTTGGCCTAGTTGCCTCTTAGTCAAATTAAACAAATTCTCAAGAACTACTGCCCGATCTAGCTTGTCGGGGAATAAATTTCACTCTATTCTACACCTAAGAATATAGGTCCTATTCCCCTAGTATGCCTCACAAAAATTAGGCCCTCTTTTCACATGTGCGACATCACAACAAAATGATAGATCTACTCTTGTGAGGTCAGATGTGTGAGAGAGGGGGACAGAGAGAGAGAGAGATCTTCATATGTTTTCATCCTTCTTGCCTCCTTTTCTTTTGATGCCCAGAAGATATCTTTCCCATTCTTATCTAGATTGTGCCAAGGAGAGGAGGTCGATTTCCTTATATATAAATTTTTGGCTTGCCAAATGGGTGCCTCTTTGACTGGGGATGACTTGAATAGGAGGGAAAATTAAGCTTCTTGGGAAAACCCAACAACTTTATATAAATTCTTCAATACAACAAGAGACACGCCTAGATATTTT
Organism: Pinus taeda; assembly: GCA_000404065.3. Lineage (NCBI taxonomy): Eukaryota > Viridiplantae > Streptophyta > Pinopsida > Pinales > Pinaceae > Pinus > Pinus taeda. The sequence goes on from APFE030850308.1 coordinate 67,670, forward strand.
ATGCAATCACAAGGTCAAACTAAGTAGCAAAGTAGACTTGGTCAAAATTGGTCCAACTTCCTCCTAGTAAAATTAAAGAGTTTCTCAAGAAATTTGCGTGATCTAGTCTGGTAGGGTAGAAATTTGGCCTGCTTTTGCACCCAGTAATCTCAGTCTTTTTGCCCCAATATTCCTAAGAAAAATTTTCCCCTTCTATCACACATGTGAGGTCACAGTAGAGAGATGGATCCACACATTTAATGTCCATAAGATATATTTTCTTGTGTAATACAAATTGTGCCAATAAAGGAGGTCGACTGCCTTATATATACATTTCTTCTTAGATGAATGGGTGCCTCTTTGGAGGCCAACTTGACTAAGAGGGACAACTGGGCTTGTATGGAGGAAAAAAATCAAATATCAAAATTCAAAATTTTTCTTTTGAAATAGGACATGAAGAACATGCCTTATATTTTCTCTTTCAAGAAGGACATGAAAAATATGCCTTATATTTACCATTACATATGCATCAACGGCTAAAAGCATTAATTATGAAGACTAACCATAGCTACAAAATTCAACACAGGTATCCACTTGATGTAGCCTCTATAGAAGCTATTCAAAATCCTTGACTAACGATATATACAAAATTTGTCATACATGAATGATATCATTGATTCTTCTATTTTGCAAGAGCAATCATCCACAAACATGCCTCTTTATCGCATAGACAATATTCATCCAATTTTAATAACATGGGATATGATCCAAAGCCTTCAAAATACATTTAATCGTACTACATGAAATGCATGAACATTGCTAAGAAAGTTCATCCTGCATCATGTACAGATTTCTAGAGCTAGCCACTTTTTTCTATATATATATTGAACTATTTGATATACCATATCGACATAGCATATAAATCATGTTCATTCTCATCATACTATTCTGCTATATCCAATTCATTAGTGACATCCATTCCTGCAACAAAATGTAAATTAGCAGTACTAGAATTACATGCTTTTCTTGTTGAGAGATATCTTCAAAATTGGCTTCTTCAATTGGATAATATTGTAGCTTCTCGGGTTCTCTTCCTTATCCATCCTTATACCACCCCTTAATATAGCTCAAAGTTAAATGTGCATGGTGTTAGGCTCAATCATTTGTCAGAAGTGGGGCTATAGTATCAGTTGGATCTCATTACTTCTTAGTATTGCAAATATTTCAGAGAGTAACTTATGGGGGGAAGGCTCCATTCCTTTTAATATTCATGAGGTTGGAAAAAAACTTGCCTCTTTCTAGTTTGAGTGCTCTAAAAAATTTTGAATGATTATGGGAACATAAAACATTTTACATGTGCTTGTGAGGGATATTGAAATAATTGTGGTACCAATACGTTTTATAATTCTCCTTAATATTTCCATTTCCTACAATTTTCTCCAACAGTAGAACTGTATCCTTCAATCCAGTGGGGAATTCCAAACCCTATATTGTCAAAATCTATAATGCTATGAATAATGTCAACATTGGTTGCAATTATGTATATTGTCTAAATTCTCCCCTCATGATATCTATAGGTTATGAACTTCATGAATTCTTACATTATGCTCATATAAGAATCATATAAGAACAAGAATATTCAAATCACCATGCTAGTTCCTCATTGTCAATTTGTTTATGCATTCCTGATCTTTATGCAAATTTTCCAATTGGTTGCGTTCTTCTCTTCCTTTGAATGTCTTTTTCATCATGTACACACAACACTATACTCATAGTTAACATGTTATGAGAAAAAATAACTATTTCTACTATTTTTTATGATACAGGAAGTTCTCCATGCATATTAGAAATAGGTGTAGCATCTACCCCAAACTAGTAGTCTATCCCGATAATTAAGTTGGTCATTGGACTTGTAACAATTATAGATATACCTAGGAAAGACATTGTTCCCATTATTGGGACAAAATTCATAGCAACTTCTTGTGATCCAAATGTGTTTCCTATGTTTTGACTTTGCCTATTATAAGATGTTACATTACAATGCACCGCAACAACCTTCATTCAACACAAGGTATGAATGTGATCTTTTTCTTTGTCCTTTATGTCATTAAACTTGTAACACTTTTGCACTTTCTCTTTAAAAAAATAGAAAATACCCCTAGAATTTACTCTTTGTTCACATAATTTTAAGCATAAACTAATTTCCCTAAAGGCTTAAGCACAAATTTTCAAACCTGACTTCCCTAATGTTGCAAACATTTTGTGGCATGCCTACTTGTGGATCATCTGAGCCCCTACCCACTTTGACTATTTGTGGCTAATCAAACTATCTACAACCTTCTTGATAATTTAGCTCTCTGACTACTTGTTCCTTGATAAAAAATTTACTTGATTCATCTTCTTGAATTTTCTTGTCTTTTTTTTTCCATTGTAATTTTTTTTCTAGATTTGCATAATTGTGAATTGTTAGACTTTCTCCCTATAGAAAAAGTATATCAAACTTTGCCAATTATGCTAGATTCTGAGGAATTCAATGTTATGGCTGGCTACAAGTCATTCCAAACATATTTTTTTAAATCTTTAATCCTTCACATTTTTAGCAAATAAGCTATTTTTGCCAAATTTCAACATGATTCCACTAGCTGTTTCAGTGTCCAACAAAGAATGTAAACATAGCTTAAAACTTAAGAGCTATGTGATTTACCACATTGATTAGGGTTCTCAGGGCTTCGACAAAGTTCTGTCATTTTGATTTGCCTCCAACCTTTCGACTCCGAGTTGGAGGAATTTCAAATACCGGGAGGCCACACCAAGAACAATTACAATATCCATGCAATTTCCTTTAGTAAAAGTACTCCTAAATAGATCTATAACATTTTTCATTTTCTCTTTCCTTGACTTGCTCCATGATATTGGTTGCCCCACTTTAGCGGCACTGTTATTTGAGCTAATGTTACTTGATTCTTAGTTTTTATCCGTGGAAGAAAACACCATCTTAACTACTTTTCCCATTCAAAACTACAGTCTGCTAGATAGCAAGCAGAATAAAGTCAACCTCCTTTTCTCTGAATTCCATACATTCACATTTTCTATTCCTACTCGGATTATCATTGATAGTATTTTGATTGTCTTGTTAGACACAAATTTTCACAAATTTCAAATTTTCTCAAACAATTGGTAGGTACACTCCATTGTCCTACTATTAGTCACAGAATCAATCAATGAATTACACCAAAAATCTTGAGCATTTAAACAATCTCGGTGACCAGTCATAAATAGTCTACTTGGATATTCATTTAAGATCCTTCTCAACCATGGATTCCTTTAGGTGAAAATAAACCATCCAATAGTGGATCCATCTCCACCACACTCATTGCATATCATGCTACTCATGTTTATTGGAAATAATATACAATAATTTGTACAATTAGGAGAAAATACCCTTGGCATTGTTTGCTAGTATATGATAGACATGTTTGGAAGAGTGAGGGGACAAATTGTAATATAAATACATTGATTAAAACCTATGGCTATCATAACATTGAGAAATTAGTACCAGCATGCTTATTTTTAATGCTACAAGAATTTCTATCCATAGCCAATTTGATTATATCTTGTTGTTGTTCAAATGCATACAATTAGAAGAGAATGGATATCAGATCTCTTCTCTCCATAGCCAATTTGAGCATATCTTTTTGTTGTTCCAATGAAAACATTTAGAAGAGAATGGATATCAAATCTTTCCTACTTACTGTAGCGCAATTATATCTAAATTAGTTTTGGTGCATTTTTTTGGAGATGGAAACTCATCCTCCTTCATTTATAAATGTTGAGCACAATTTGAGAAAGGGAAAATGCACTAAAATGAAAATAAATGCAACAATTACAGTGAAATAATAATAATAATAATAATAATAATAAAATGAAAAATGTGTCAGATTTAAAATCATTTAATTTTTCATTTAGAAAAATAAGCTCTAAAGCTAGTAGCTTAAGATTTGAAATCTTTAATCAAATAGAAAAGTTGAGTTTCACTTATGTACAAATTCATATTGCTCGAATATATTGACAGTGAAAACGAGCTAAATAGAAACCATTCAATAGATCTGACAAGATATTAACAATGTGTGCTAATTCTAGTTACTTTTCTTTGTATGACTATATTGAATTCTTTGTAAACTATTTTGTATTATTAGCTTGTTGTGCGGGTCATGTTACAAGGGTGTGACATTAAGATAAATCCATTGAGTTATTTTTTATTAAGTTAAGAATAGGGGCTGCATGATTATATATTTTACATAATACAAATATTATGTCATTATCTGTCAAACATTTTGTTTTTAAAATCAATGCCTATATATTCAATTTCAAGTATTTCCAAAACACCTGTCAATTATTTAAAGGGTGCTAGCTTAATGGAAGATCACTTGCCTTATCAATAAGAGGTTGGTGGTTCGATTCCATCGTTCCCTGACATCAATTAATCAATGATATTTCTGTTTATTTTTAATTAAATAATTTCAAGAGTGAGATATTTTTCTAGATTCATTGATTTATATTGTCTCTAAACAAACAAAAGTGATATTGTATTGTTTCTAAATATAATTTTTTATTGTCTCTAGAGAGACAATAGTTAGGATTAAAGATATATTGTCTCTATAAATACAATGTCTTTAATCTCAACTATTGTCACTCAAGGGACAAAACTGAAGTTGTCTCTTAAGAGACAATAATGTTTATGTTATATATTGTCTTTATAGAGACAATTTTTTAAGACAATAATTTGAGACACTGCCTTAAAGACAATATTTAAGACAATACACAAAACTGAAGTTATCTGATCCAGGAGCATCTAGACCTAGCTAGCAATGTGATGAAATGGTCACATGTTGTGGCTAATACAAGTTTGGAGGTAGACTTGGTTGTTAAATTTGTATTAATTTTAATTAAATGTAAGTAGTTAAGAGTGGGATAATTTTGAATAGAAATTGGGAATAAAATGGCAAATGATCCTCCCTGCGTGGAGATCAAGCCAAGTAGTATAATTTGTTTAGATTAGGATAAGGTGTGAACTAATTTATTCCTCCAAATATGAAGGAGATGGTTAATTTAGATATGTGTAACCTCTTTTGCTTTAAAAAAGAGGAGAGAGCGAGGTAGGAGGGAGAGATATAGTTTTTGTGTGCAAGCCACGGGTGGATTTGTTAGAAATTAGTGTATGGTTTGGAATGGAGTGACAACCCAGAGAGAGTAGCGAAGAATTGTGTTGTGTGAGTGGAGTTATTTTAGTTATTTTCCTGTGTAATTGGCGGAAGCTGAAACGCTGTCCTTTTATGTTATAATAAATTGAATGTTACATACATCGATGTGATGAGCATAAGTGATGCATTTGCTTCTGATTGATTGTTGAATTAATTTCAAACTGTGTTTTATTCAAAACTGATACGAGGTCAATATTTGTTGCAATTTCGGCGCTGTGAAATTAGTTAAGTCCACGAGCAGAAACCTGATAACGTAGAGAACAGGAGTAAAGGAATACCTCGTACCACTTTTTGAAATGATATATGTATCAGTTTTGAAATAATTCTGGTCCGTATAGCTATCGCATTGGATTGAAGATGCGATCCATATCTCAGCATCTAAATATGGAAATGGGACACGAAATAACACAAGTCAGGTATGAAGTGAATTAGGCCACATGATATCGCTAAGATCATGGAAGGAAACGTTGGAACACAGCCATCACCGAATTCTGATTGACTTCATATCGAGGTTCTGAAAGCTGTCAACAGTCGATAGTGACACTAATCATAGTGATTGTAATCGCCGCTTGAGATCATCTGGGCACGCATTGGAGCGGAATATATTTCCATATCACACCATATCGCCATAAAGATGGAAGCGAAGGTTATAAATCAGTTTTACATTGAGTCGGTTCCAGAGTTATCGCATCGGTGATGTTAATTCTGTGATAATCACGTGACATATCACTCTAGTGAACGGCGATCTCAAAGAGTTATCACATCAGGTATAGTGAGGGATCGACATTTGAAGAGTTTGCAAATTGATTTGACATCATTAGATTCTGGGTGTTTGACATATGTATAAATCAAACTGTTATGAGAACATTTAACACCAGTGTAAATGAAAGATTGCATGTTGTTGAAAATTGAGACTGTTAAGGATCGACATGTAGACCTTATGTCAAGCGCCAGCAGTGTATTTACATTGGAATGGGAATATGCAGAATGAAAATTAACCAAAGTCAAAGGCAGGCATTCAATGATCCAGTGGTCGAATCCGAAGGTGGTTATTGAGAGAGAGAAGTTGCAGCTATTTTGGTGACTTGTGGCGAGATATTTCCGTGATTTCTTAAATGAAGGACCAGAGTTATAAAGCCTTGACAGGTGATGTGAAGAGTTTGAGTCCCCAGATCTTGATAGTTAGGCTCTAATCTATGCATCGGTGTACCTCAGATCTGGAGCACTAGCAGGTACATTGAAATGCTTGAGGTATAATTGTAATAGGTAAATGCGTTTTGAGACAGAGTTTATACGTAAATGGGAAAGGGCGCGTAAACAGATTTAGTATCTAGGCAAGATTGAAATGAAGAAGCAAAGACACGATAAATATTGCAGACAAATGTTATTGGTGATAGATAGTTTTGTGTTTCTGTGAAGGCGTTGTGCTTGATCGATGGTTTATGGTTTTATAGCAGTATCGGTAATCGATAGTTTTAAGGGTTTGCATTAAGCGATTGGAACTGTATTCGTTTCTTTGTTTTGGGATGCTGCATGCTGCAACACCTGGCTGGTCTGATATACAAATGAAGGGTTTGCCCTATGCATGCGCTAAATCGAACTTCTCTGCTATTTAGTGTAGCAAACTCATTTATTTTCCAAATCTGGTTGCAATTCTTGGCTGGCCTTATAAATGTGAAGGATTTGTTTGAAACAATGTCAAGTTGAAATCATGGGCGCATTGGTTTTATTAACTTTTGATTATATAAAAGTGAGTTGTGAGATTGCTGGTGTATGGGTAAGCTGAAGAGTTTCCGCATGAATTGTTGAAATTAACAGATATCGAAGTTAAATTGTTCAAACTTTGGAAGTGGATGTTTTAGGTGCATGATTGTTGGGAATCCTGGGTATGCGCAGAGTTAGTCCTGCATCAAATTTTTGGTATCAGAGCTTGGCTCTTTTGAAACTGAATAAGTTTGTTTTCTGAATGAAGTTTAGTACGAGATTGCAGCTGTGAGGAAATCTATTCAAAGCAGAGGTGACAGCATCAGAAAGAGTGAAGACTGCAGCAATATAAATCAAGAAAAGTTGTGAGAGAAGAATCAGATGCGTTCTTAAAGCAGAAGTGGCAGTGAACTTGAAGAATCCAACAAGAGATTGGACAGAAAGGACAATTGAAGTGTCTTCGAAAGAGAGAGTGAGAGATTGCAGAAGCCTAGAGAGAGCAAAGGTGTTGCTCAGGAGAAGATTCCAGATAGGGGATCGTGCTTACCAAAAGACTGAGTAAGGAGAGCTTAGTGAGGTAAGATTGTAGTAAGAAGGACTTACTGTTGCAGAGGCTTGTTGCAGAGGTGTAAGGAGCTCATGGAAAGAGAGAAGCAGAAAATGACTACAGATAGTCATAGCGGAAGTTCACAAGGAAGCCATAGCAGAAGGGAAGATGCCAAAGCAAATGGCATGAGGATGAGTCAAGAAGAGTTTGACCGAGAGAAAGATGAGATAGATTTCCAGATTGGAATATTGATGAAAGTGCTGCAGAAGAGTGTTTGGACCATGAAAAAAAGAATAAAATGGAAAAGGCTAGGAGAAAGGAGAAATCAGCAAATGAAGTTACATATAGTAGAAGAATTGAGAAAGATTGAGCAGATATTGAGCGCTCAAGAGGAATCAGAGAAACTTAGAGAAACAGAAGCAGAAATGGAAGTTTCCATTTGTAGACCAGAACAAGGTGAAATGTTGGGTGAAGAAGATAATGAGAGATCAGCTGAAGATCTCACGGACTATTGGCATAGTTTAGAACAATTCGAAGATATGTTGACAAGGAAAGAAGATGAGGCAATGAAGAATTATGATTATGATTCTTATAGTTTGTGTATGTTTGCAAGATATGCAGAGGATGATGGACAGTCGAATAAAATTGTCACAAACAGGAATGAATCTCTTGAGGTGAAGTATGATGGTGAATCCCTTTTAGAGGAAGAAGGCGTTGATCTATGGCGACAGAAGGAGTTCATAGATGAAATCATGTTTGGTGTAAAACAGTGAGATGAGGTTGATATAGACTAGCGGTTTGAAGACAATTCCATAGTGGCAGTACAAAAAGGTAAACCAATGAATTTGTTTAATGGAATTAATGAAAGATGCTTGCAATATGATGGTGTAGAAAAAAGGTCAACTCAAGAGGATTGCCAAGAAAACAATGAAGCTAAGAATGGAAATTATGCTGATCTGCTGGAGAGATTTCATAAGGAAATAGAATTCTTGGAGAGATTACTCGAGGAACCTAAAGGAGAAACAAAGCTTACAGAACCTGACAGAGGAAAAGGTGTGGAAGACAACATTAATAAATATGATGCTGAAATCAGAGAAATTGAGTAGTGATTATTTGAAGGTGAGATGAAAGATTAGGAGCAGCAAGGAAGTTACATCCTCCAAGGCATGAAGGAGACAAAAATATTAACTCAGCAAGATGAATATGGAAGTAACCAGAAATTTGGAAGGAATGATCAGCTACATGAGAGTGAATTTGAGGAAGGCATCAAATTGCAAAAGTATAGAATTTGGCAGGAGAATGAAGAACCAGAAATCAGTCTGGTAGTACAACCAAAAATTGGTCTGGTAGTACAAAGAAAGATAAGTGAAGATCAAAGATACAAATGGAGAGTGAAGAAAAGGGTGAAGTGGAAGCTATTGCAATGGAAGTGGAATGGCAAGCTGATGAATAAGTTCAGGAAACTTGGGCAAATTCATATTGATTTGTTGAAGAAAGAAAGACTCAGAGAAATGGGGTCACAGCAAGAAGGATCCACTAAAATCCAAAAGAATTATGATGGAGGATTGGTGCTTGAAGCATCAAAAGAAAATGGAAGGTATTGTATTTTGAAAACTAAAGGTTGTTTTGTGTTTGCAGGTCACATTAACTTGAAGAAAGACAAACAGTTATTGAAGACTGTTGAAAAAATGACTACTCATAGTCATATGCAGACTAAGGAGGATGGCAAAAGAATTTTGAGTTCAAAGGGTACACTAAGTCATTGAAGATCATTGATATTGAAGAAAGACAGAGTGCAGGAGGATTAAAGACAAATATTGCGAACAACGCAGTTAGTAAAGATGATATAGAACTTTTGAGAGAACTTCCAGATGAGATAGCAGATTTGTATAAGTCGAATCTTTTTATGAGGGAGCCAGGTAAAGCATTTGTTTTTATTGAGTTGATTAATTTTGGTTAAGATTTACATGCAGGAAAAGGGCAATGTGAAGTCAATCTGAACCAAGAAGAACAAATTGGATTAATGGAAGGTATGCTGGAATTTGAAGCAAGGAATGAAGAATTGCAAATTAAAGTGAGCAAAACAACAGCAAGGTATGTGAAAAGGACAACAATAGCAAGGTATGTGAGAAGGACAATAACAGATAGTGATGCATTACCACATAGTGGACAGAGACTTGAAGGACAAACAACAACAACAGTAACCAAGGACAGACCATCAAACCAAGTATGGGATCCAGGAGGACACAGATCATAAGTGCATGATGAGGATATCATGGTTAATTTAAACTTTGGGAATCTGATGCAGGAGCATCTAGACCTAGCCAGCAATGTCATGAAATGGTCACATGTTGTGGCTAGTACAAGTTTGGAGGTAGAATTGGTTGTTAAATTTGTATTAATTTTAATTAAATGTAAGTAGTTAAGAGTGGGTTAATTTTGAATAGAAATTAGGAATAAAATGGCAAGTGATCCTCCCTACGTGGAGATCAAACCAAGTAGTATAATTTGTTTAGATTAGGATAAGGTGTGAATTAATTTATTCCTCCAAATATGAAGGAGATGGTTAATTTAGATATGTGTAACCAATTTTGTTTTAAAAAAGAGGAGAAAGCGAGGTAGGAGGGAGAGATATAGTTTTTGTGTGAAGGCCACGGGTGGATTTGTTAGAAATTAGTGTATGGTTTGGAATGGAGTGACAACCCCGAGAGAGAGTAGCGAAGAAGTGTGTTCTATGAGTGAAGTTATTTTAGTTATTTTCCTGTGTAATTGGTGAAAGCTGAAACTATGCCCTTTTATCTTATAATAAATTGAATGTCACATACATCGATGTGATGAGCATAAGTGATGCATTTGTTTATGATTGATTGTTGAATTAATTCCAAACTGTGTTTTATTAAAAACCGATACGAGGTTGATATTTGTTGCAATTTGGGCGCTGTGAAATTAGTTAAGTCCACGAGCAGAAACTTGATAACGCAGAGAAGAGGAGTAAAGGAATACCTCGTACCACTTTTTGAAATGATATATGCATCAGTTTTGAAATAATTTTTGTCCGTATAGCTATCGCATTGGATTGAAGATGTGATCCATATCTCAGCATCTAAATATGGAAATAGGACATGAAATAACACAAGTCAGGTATGAAGTGAATTAGGCTGGATGATATCGCTAATATCACGGAAGGAAACGTTGGAACACAGCCATCACCGAATTCTGATTGACTTCATATCAAGGTTCTGAAAGCTGTCAATAGTCGATAGTGACACTAATCATAGTGATTGTAATCGCCGCTTGAGATCATCTGGGCACGCATCACCATATCTCCATAAAGACGGAAGTGAAGGTTATAAATCAATTTTACATTGAGTCGGTTCCAGATTTATCGCATCGACGATGTTAATTCTGCGATAATCACGTGACATATCACTCCAGTGAACCACGATCTCAACGAGTTATCGCATCAGGTATAGTGAGGGATTGACATTTGAAGAGTTTGCAAATTGATTCAACATCATTAGATTCTGGGTGTTTGACATCTGTATAAATCAAACTGTTATGAGAATGTTTAATGCCAGTGTAAATGAAAGATTGCATGTTGTTGAAAGTTGAGACTGTTAAGGATCGACATGTAGACCTTACGTCAAGCGCTAGCAGTGTATTTACGTTGGAATGGGAATATGCAGAACGAAAATTAACCAAATCCAAAGGTAGGCATTCAAAGATCCAGTGGTCGAATCCTAGGGTGGTTATTGAGAGAGAGAACTTGCAGCTGTTTTGGTGACTTGTGGCGAGATATTTCCGTGATTTCTTAAATGAAGGACCAGAGTTATAAAGCCTTGACAGGTGATGTGAAGAGTTCAAGTATCGAGATCTTGATAGTTAGGCTCTGATCTATGCATCGGTGTACCTCAGGTCTGGAGCGCTAGCAGGTACATTGAAATGCTTGAGGTATAATTGTAATAAGTAAATGCGTGTTTGAGTTTGTTGGTAGGACTTTTAATTGAGATTGTTGAGACAGATTTTATACGTAAAGGGGAAATGGCACGTAAACATATTTAGTATCTAGGAAAGATTGAAATGAAGAAGCAAAGACACGATAAATATTGCAGACAAATGTTATTGGTGATAGATAGTTTTGTGTTTCTATGAAGGCGCTGTGCTTGATCGATGGTTTATGGTTTTATAGCAGTATCGGTAATCGATAGTTTTAAGGGTTTGCATTAAGCAATTGGAACTGTATTCATTTCTTTGTTTTGGGATGCTGCATGCTACAACACCTGGCTGGTCCGATATACAAATGAAGGGTTTGCCCTGTGCATGTGATAAATCAAACTTCTCTGCTATTCAGTGTAGCAAACTCAATTATTTTCCAAATCTGGTTGCAATTCTTGGCTAGCCTGATAAAAGTGAATGATTTTTTTGAAACAATGTCAAGTTGAAATCACGGGCTCATTGGTTTTATTAACGTTTGATTATATAAAAGTGAGTTGTGAGATTCCCGGTGTATGGGTAAGCTGAAGAGTTTCCACATGAATTGTTGAAATTAACATATATCGAAGTTAAATTGTTCAAACTTTGGAAGTGGATGTTTTAGGTGCATGATTGTTGGGAATCCTGGGTATGTGCAGGGTTGGTCCTGCATCATTATCTCTTAAAAGACAATAATGCTTGTGTTATATATTGTCTTTATAAAGACAATAGTTTAAGACACCAGCTTAAAGACAATATTTAAGACAATACACAATTTTTTTTATCTCAAGTTAATATATATATCTAAAAATTGTTTCAAATATTGTCTTAAACCCCCTCTATATTGTAGTGATTATTGCATCTACTCACACAGCTTTAATTGTATAAAGATAATGACTTGCTTAGAGGAAACCTTGATTCCAAATGTACCCAAATATTTTATTCTAGGTTTTCTTTTAGAAATATTGGATCTCGATTATCTTCCATAGTGTCATGAAAATCACCTGTACATGTTGTCTTTTGGAAACACTTATGAGGTCTCGATTTTGAATGTTTTTCATTAAATTCTGAAGAGTTTTTGGACTTATCTTTGTTTTAATTAATAATGATAGGAGAGATACATATTGAATTGTTCTCACCTATTAATGATATTTCGTTTCCCTCTCTATGAAGATTAATGATATTTCATTCCTCACTCTATGTAGCAATAGAGATTGACCTTCTTGATTGTAAAACCTCGTCCTTTTCCAACAGCTAATTTTGAAAATAATTTTAGACACTCCTTACTTTTTGATATTTTATTTACGAGGCATCGAATTTTGATCAACATAGACACATGACTTATTAATATTTTCATTATGAGGCATCGAATTTTGATCAAAATGGGCATACGAGAGAGATTGTATCAGGCTATTGGATTAACATGTTTCAACATATGTTTTGCCTTAACTAACTGAGTCTCGGTATCATATCCTAAGAGGAAATTTAAATTTCATTTTAGTTAACATAGTATAATAACGAAAAGAAGAGACAAACTTTCATAAAGATGTAAATTTCAACTTATCTATTCATCCATCTCAACCACATATCCTAATAACATAATATTAGAAGACCAAATTAAAAAACAAAAAACAAAAATAGTTTTTCACTTATCTATTTATAAATAGGGAGCGAGGGAATTAAACTAGGAGAATGACAATCACGTCCAGTTTTCCCCCTCAAGCCTTCTAATTTTATGGAAAACTTTATCGATAATGAACTAACATGGTCAAGAAATCACCGACTTATTAGCATTTCTTCAGGTTTCTATTGGCCACCAACCAACTCAGGAGTTCCAAACTAGCAGTGCCTTTCCTCCCTCAACGAAGTTCTGTTCATGGTCACAAGCACACAGATTGATTGTCCTCCTTTGGACCTCCTCCAACTAGGAACCAAGTCTTCAAGGTTTTTTCTTCCCTCTCCCCTCTTGGATACCTTTTCCCCCAAATCAAAGTATTTATCTCTTAGGGAGAGGAATAATTGTCTTGTGGTTGTTTGGTAAAATGAGAATTTTGAGATATGGTCTTTTCTCATGAATTCTCCTTTCCTATGAATTCCAAGTTTCCTATGAATTCGAAGGCTTTCTATACCTTTTAGAGTAAATTAAAATAAAATTTAAAGACTATAATTTTTCAGTAGGCTTTCCATTTAGCCCTTGATTTACCAATTATGTGCAGTAAAAAAAATGTTTTATGATGACTCGATCACTAAATCTCCTTTTAAATGCGTTCGAGATGTCAGCAAGTAATAATTGCAAAAAATATCCTCCTTTTAATAATTGCAAAAGAAATTAAAAAACCCCATTTTTCACACAAATCCTTTGATATATACTGCAATAGTTAAAAACATTTCCATTTCTTGCAACATCACTACGCAATAATTTTTAAATTGGAAAATAATTAAAGAAATACAGCAAATAAACTCTTCCGCTTTAGTGGTTACCTTATTATGAATTCAAAATCACTGGTTATTTATCTCAAATAATCTCTCTTCTGCTTTGCAACTAACAAGAGCTTCTCTTGTCCTTTGCAACCATCTCTCTTCTACTCTACAACCAACAAAAACTTATCTTCTGCTTTGCAACCAACAAAAACTCCTATTTTTCTTTGCAACCAAAAAAAATTTCCCAGAAAAATAGACATGGTAAAAATGAGGATACTAATATTAATCACATACTCTAAATTGAGTAAAATTGGAAAATTGTAATTCAAAAGAAACACTAAGCACTTGTTTAAATAATCTACATTAGAGAATAATCTCATGGGAAAAACCATGGGTTAAGAATATCATGAGAGCTCCACTATTAGGTTATATGAGAATGTAATTTCCAAGCTAAAAAGCAATGAGGCGTGGTCGAAAGATATTAAATGTAATATTGGAGCTAAACAAGGTTTTCCCCTCTCCCCTGTCGTCTTTGGACTTTACATCGACAAGCTTGAAGGTTATTTAGAGGAAGAAGGTTATGATGGAATGATCTTAGCTGGGATAATCATTATCCTTCTTCTCTATGATGATGATATTGTTCTTCTCTCAAGGTGCCCATCTGATCTTGATAAGCAACATAGGCTTCTTAATGATTTTTGCTCCACCATGGGTATGACTGTTAACACTGAAAAAACAAAAGTTATGATTATAAAATCCAAGAAGGACACTTACGCTAATTTTACATATGACAATAATAACTTCGAGGAAGTGTAGTCTTACATTTACCTAGGAATTGATATTCATCACAAGCTCAACTTGAACTATAGCATTGAGAAAAGGATTAATGGGGGATGGAAAGCTTATTTTGGTCTTGAAAATAATTGTAAAATGGAAAACCTTGTAATGTGGGATAAGAGGAAGTTCCTCGTTGAAACTTTAGTCACTTCTGTTATCTTATATGGATGTGAGGTCTGGGGTTGCAACATCTCTAGAGAATCCTGGAGAAAGATTGAGCAAATCCAGAAGCGTTTTATAATGTATAACCTAAAAATTAAAAGCAATACACCCTATCCTATTCTCCTTATAGAAGTAGGTCTTTCTCCTATCAAGAGCCTAGCTAGGACTAGGCTTCTATTATACAAGCACAAACTCAATAACATATGAGATCATAGACTTCCTAAGCTAGCTTTAAATTATAGCCAAAACCACCTAAGGCTCAAGAAGGGGTGGTATAAAGACACGAGGGCCTGGTTAAACCTTTCTGAGATCAATGAGAATGATGCATTGCAAAACATTAATAACATTAAAAATATTGTTACTTCTAAGTTCAAAGAAAAAATGTAGTGTGAGAAAGGTTTAGCAGCTAAAAGAAAATTAAGTTATTAAAAGAAGGTCATCAACCCCACCCTAGAAGATCAAAAGTATCTCTCTATTTTAACTAGCTCAAAGAAGAAAACTAATATAGCAAAAGTTAGAATGAACTCTCATGAGCTCCATAGTGAAACAAGTTGTTGGCCGGTTCCTAAAACACCATGGATGGAAAGGATCTGCCATCTCTATGAAAATAGGAACATCGAGGATGAAAACCACTTCCTCTTAGAGTGCCCAGTGTACAACCACAGTAGATCTCAGTTTCATAATCTTTGTCGCAATACTGACCTTCCTAGCCTTTTACGATGTCCAAATTATAATGAGCTTGGGCGGCTTCTCTCCAAGCCTTTTGAGCATAGGAATAAAATCTTAAATCAAACTAAATAATTTGTTTCTTTTCCTTAAGTCCGATAGACCAAATTTTGGTCTCAGTGGACATTACCCATCATCATCATCATATTATTATTATTATTACCTAATTTGGCTGTGTAAAAATGTTAACCATGACATGATAGAAAAATACAACATTTTTATGATACTGCCCTAGAGAGCACCTCTAGAGGCAATAAAATTTTAAACTTTAATGTATTTTTTAATGTTTATCTTACTTTATAATGTTTAAAATAATCACATTTCAAATCATTGTGGGCTACAAAGTACCTTTCGAGGGAATAAACTTTTAAACTAACTTTAGAGTCTTTTTTAATGTTTGTCTAACATTAAAATATTTTAACTTTTAGAATTTAGAGTTTTTTTTATGTTTATCTAATTTATAATATATTAAATTTTAAACTTTGGATTATTTTTTATGTTTATCTAACCTTATACTATGTTTAAAATAATCACTTCTCAATTTTTTAGTCAAACCTCATTTTTTAGAATACCGTGGGAAAAACCATGGGCTAAGAATACTATGGGAAAACTATGCGTTGACAAAATTATTAATTTTATTTTATTTTATTTTTGATGTAATTTGAGGAAGTCAAAATTCTAAACAACATAGTACCTAACTTTATAAGATGTTTACGATAATCATGTTTAAAATTCTTAATAAAAACCCAGTCTAGAGAATATCACCGCAAAAACGATGGGTTGAGAATACTATGGGAAAACCATGGTATTATTAATTTGATTTTTATAAATAATTATTAACTTCAATTTTATATTTTATTTATTTTTAATTGTATTTTACATTTATTTTTATTGGTATCTAATTTGATGGAGTCAAAATGTTTACATAACTTCACATAACAGAATGTTACAACATATATTCCATAATGGGCTAGAGAGCCTCTCTCGAGGGAAAATTAAAACTAAATTAAAAAACAATAATTAAAAGAAGTTTGATTTAGTCATTTGATGATGTTTACATAACATCACATAACATAACATTACAACATCTATTCCATAATGGGCTAGAGAGGACCCTCTCACGGCAAAAATATAACTAAATTAAAAAATAATAATTAAGATAAGTTTGAATTAGTCATTTGATGTGTTTATCAATGCTAAGTTTACAAGTCCATGGTATTGCATAGACCATGATATTTTCCCATAGTATTTGTTATAATTAGGCCTATTTAAAGGCTTAAAGAATCAATGTTAGAATGTATTGCATAACTCATGGTATTTTCTCATAGTATTTCTTACGGTTAACTATATTTAAAGGCTTAAAAAATTCATTATCGAATGCAGCTATAATTAAAATTCATGGTTTACAAGACCATGGTATTGCATAACCCGGTTTACAAGGCCATGGTATTGCATAACCCATAGTATTTTCCCTTAGTATTTGTTATGACTAAGCATATTTAAAGGCTCAGAGAATCCATTATGGAATGCATCCATCTTAACTCCATATAAGTCGCCTATACATGGGCGACTAATTTGGTGTCAAGGTAATAGTTGTGAATGCTTGTGAAAAATTACTGCTGTTATTATTTTACATTTTATTCGAACTGAAAACTGTATTATTAGTCTGACGTGAATGTAAAGTAGAGGGTGAGAGAAGGATGTTTGCAGCCGAAGAGATCTGTTAGATGGTATTAGTAAAAATGAAAACAGAAACTGAAGCATGCCTCGACTCTGATGTCAAGAAAGCCGTGATCACACTGCCAGCCTATTTTAGCACCACTGCGGCTATAGCTTATTGCTGCCATTGAAGAAGACCTGTCTTGAGTTTCGACCTTGGTGGATGTACCTTTGATGTTTCGTTATTGTTGACAGACGTAAATTTGAGCTGAAGGCTTTTGGAGGGGACACGCAATTGAGAGGGGATGATTTTGACAATAGAATGCTCAAGAGAGAAAAAAAAAAAAAGCCATGAGCACAAGCCAGAGGCTTTGGAAATTGGTATTCAGTGGTGGAGACTCTAATTTATATCGACGTTCTCTAAGAAGTTCTGGATTTTCCCATGAACTTCGTAGAGACAGTCGATATCAATCAGATTTCCACCAATGAAATCAAATTTCTTTTTTACCTTCCGCATTCTGAGCGTAGTCTACTAAAGGTTTCGGTATTTGAGCATCGTATTGTCAAAATCTTTGCCACCCAAATGCTTGTCCCCTCCAACAGCCTTCATCTCAAATTTACCTCTCTCAACAATAACAATGGAAACATCAAAGGTACCTCCACCAAGGTCGAAAATCAACCCAGATTTTTTTCCATGGGAGGAATAAACCTTACGATGAAACCTATAAGCTATAGCTGCAGTGGTGGGCTGATTAATAATTTTCAGCGCATTATGACCAGAAATGATAGCCGCGTGTCTGGTCGTCTTCCCGTGAGAATCACTAAAATTGGTTGGCACTGTGGTCACGGCGTTCGAGTTGAGGTAGGCTTTGGTTGTTGTCTTCATTTTTACTAATACCATCTAAGAGATTCATTCGGCTGCAAACATTTGGCAACCAAGAAACGCTCACCAGTCAGAAATATGTGGACGATATGAAAAAATCACACTATTTTTTTGGCAACATCTAAAACTTAAAAAAGAAGGAAACATCAAAAAAAACTAATATGGTTGTTTTATCAAATAATGTAATTGATTTTTATCTCATATATTTTGTAATTAAAAATGCATAAGAAGAATATTTGCATTTTTTATAAAATGCTCATCTCTCTTTCATAATATGGTATTGTTTTCCAGAACCTCTGTGTTATTCTCTCATTTTTTGAATCATTTTAGATTTGCATGTAGATCAATTGGTATCACAACATAAGACCTTGGAAGCTATCGACTTGTTCAAAGATTTTTTTTGAGATTTGTGGCTTAACAATTTAACACCCTTAGTGCACCTTGCTTGCTTCAGATTCCCATCACAAATTGTCACTTGATGTCATACCTTTCAATTCCTTTAGTCGATGAAAATCATGTCACCCCGTCGAGAACCCTCATCCATGATTTAGTCATGGTTATTCAAGAGCTAATTACGCTGCAACAACACAGACACCCTCCTCGATGAATGCAGTTGCATACATGCTTTCAATTGCCCAAATTTTCGGGCCAAATGAAAGCAAAGGTCATCGATTCTTGGCTCCGCAGTCTCTCTACGTATTTCAAAACATGTCCCATGATGGAAGAGGACATGAAGGTTCAAATCGTTAGTCTACAGTTGGAGGGCCTGGAGCAAACATGGTGGGATACTCAACTCGAGATTATATCCTTGGTTGTTGAGCTCAGAGACTAAGCTGAGATGAGATCCACACATACCACATCTTGGGATGACTTCTGTGAAGCCTTAAGAGCACGTTTTTACCCCCCGTGATATCTCTCGAAGCTCCTTACCAAATGGTTGCAAATCGGACAAATACTAAATCAATTAGTGCAATCATACATTGACGTCTCCTACAAATTATGCATTCAATTCAATATCTTTCATCTAGAAGAGGTATTAATTATTAAATTTAATTTTGTTCTACTACTATTTTTTCATCGAGAAGTTGAGTTGTTTGGTTGTACTTCTTTAGGTAAGGTCTTTGTTTGGGCCTTGGTTGTAGAATGTAAAGTTGCTCCTCAAACTCGATCTCCTGAAACCAAAAAAGGTCCATCTCATGCTAGTCCATCTAATGTGGCCCTTCACTCATCCTCTTGGTGAACATTTCATAAGGCCAACTCACATGCTTCAGTAGACTGTCATGTACTTCAAAATATGCACCCTAACAAGACTTGTTTTACATAGGTAGAGCAAAAAAATCCCTCTACCTCACTTGCAGACCCCTCTCTCATCGTCATGACTACTAATGAATCTGGAATCCCTGTTGCACCACTATTTACACATAATTGTCAAATCAAACATGAGTTGGCGAATCTTATCCTCGACAATGGGAGTCAAAATAATCTTGTGGCACAAGGCTTGGTTCACCCCCTTAACCTTCCCACCACTCCACAACCCAACTGATATCAACTAGGTTGGGCTAAAAAGGAAGTCCCTCATCTTATTGTCTCCTAGCATTATGTCATCACCTTTTCTATTGGTCCTTTTTGAGATACTGTGCTATGTGATGTTTCTCCTCTCGATTGTGCCGATTTGTTACTAGGAATTCCATACCAACAAGGCCGAAATGTTGTTTATCATGTTAAAGATCACAAATACAACTTGCAACATGAGGGAGACATCTATGTGCTCACATTCGCAGCCCTCACATCAATCCAACCTCTTACTGGCAAAGTTGCCATTAAGAAAGTCAATATAAACCAATACATTTCATTGTGTTTGGTTCGCTCTGTCAAGCTAGAAAACAACACCAACCCAATATCGCTTGCCATGACTCCACTACAGCCAAAAATTGCAAATATCTTCATCGAACCCATGGTGTTTCATCCCCAATTCTCTATTGAAAACAAAATCAATCTTATTCCAAGTGCTTCCTTATCCACTGCCCCATTTATTTGCCTTACTAGAAAGCCATCTATTGGACATGTCTCATCAAAGAAACATGTTTTTCTCAAAGGTTAGACTAGACACAAAAATATCAAGGTTGTAAAGATATATGCAACATCTAATGGTGGTAATTGTGGGATTCAAAAAAATCCATCAATGGTAGCTTACAATGTACTTCGACAAGTTGATGTGCATGACCACTAGCACACACTTGAAGATCAACACATACACTATGCATCCGTGTGTTTTCAGTTTAGCTGCACCAAAGAAGACCATGCACATGTTAGCAGACAAGTTGGATGAAGGAGCCGAACCAATGCACTGGTTGCAACTGAAGCAAGAGTTCACTTCAACAAGATATCACCATGAGGTGCATGCACACCATCACAAAAAAGTAAGCTTGGCATCAACTCACCACCTTCACCATTGTTGAGCCCCAAAATTACCTCTCTTCCAAGCATTTTCTTAAACCATTTCTCTTCTATTTTCCTATTTCAGTGCATCCTAAGCTATCAAAAGTTGTTACATGTCGAGTTCAGGAGTGTATTTGAGTGATTTTCAAATTATATCATTGTGTGTGCTATTGATCTAGGTTTTGTTTATAAACTACAAAATGTAGCCACTTTCTGCAACTAACTCACAATTTCGCAGCCGTTTTCATTGTTTTGTGGGTTACAGGTGTCCGTAGGAGGAATGAGACACATGGGAAACTTAGGAATGATCCACACATGGATGAGGTCCTATTTACTTAGCCAAATTCGGGAGGAAAAGTCTCAGTTAAAGGGTGGTCAACATAGAGTTCTACATCGACTAGGACTCTGTTCCTGCACGTAAAAGAAGCCTAAAACAGTTCCTAAACTCATGGATCCGTTTTTGCCACCTATAGGCCATCTCCATAACACAATCCAACATCCACCTCGCATAGATTTATTGCTCATGGCAACCGAGAGGCTGAATCCTCGGATTTTGACCTGTTCATGTGTCTATTGCTGAAGAAATTCCTCTGAGATACAGTTATCCATTTTCTCTATAAATATAACCGTTTGTAGCGCAGATAGTTAGTTCTTGATATTGTTGTTTTAGCTTTATTTTGTTGTTCTGTAATCGAGAGACATATTACTCTGTTTCATAATACAAAACTTTGTTTTTCACATAGTTATTTAAGTGTGGTTATAAGTAACAACGTGCTAGTCCAAAGCTATGTAGAGGGCCCCTATGTAGTTGAGGTCCCTTTTTTTGTTTTTGCATAGTTTTTCATGTATATTTTCTCTCATTCGAATTGTACATTTCTCTTGTTTTTCTTATGATCATAGTCGTTCTGACTTTGTACATGTCTTTGCAGCTTGTGACATTTCTTACTAACAGTGCACTTCAGAATAGGTCTTTAAGTCTGGTTATGCTCGAGCTTCCTAGTGTATTTTTTGCATCAAGGCGCTGATTTGAGACTTGCTTCCTCTGCTGAACTTTAGTTTTCAATTTTACTTGTTTATGCTTTTATTTAGTGAGATTTGTTTACTACTTAAGATAGTTTAGATATCAGTTCTTCATGCTATATGATGATATCTCCAGAGCCTTTAGCTTAACCCCGTTTTAGAAGTTAATTGGCGAGCTATTGTGATTATAGGTGAAGTAATTGATTTTGCTTTCATTAGTATGCAAGTAGATAATTATATGTTAGTTCTTTCATGCTATATGATGATATTTCTAGAGTCTTTAGCTTAACCCTGTTTTAGAAGTTAATTGATGAAATATTGTGATTATAGATGGAGTAATTGGCTTTTCTTTCATTGGTCTGCAAATTAGATAATTTAGATGTCATTTTTTTCATGCCATATGATGATATTTCTAGAGTCTTTAGCTTAACCCCATTTTAGAAGTTAATTAACGAAATATTGTGATTATGGATGGAATCATTGACTAGTTTCTAGTTTCTTTACTTTTTGGTTTTGAGTTGCAGTAGTTTATTAGATTTCAATTCCGCAACTAGGATGGACAACAAAGATAGTAACCTCATTTCGGTACTTCATTTTTAGTTTGGTCTATGTAGTTGCATGTTTACATTCTTACTGAAGTTCTAATTTTGTAGACAACATGTTTTAAGATCTCTTAAGTTTAAAGTTTGGAAATTATCATAAGAAGCATAAAATCTTGTCTTCAACTCTACATCCACATTTGATCTTTAAAAGTGTTCTTAAAACTTTTGCTAGGATTTCCATTGCATTAGAACACCTTAGGAGACCAACAAGAGCAAAAGCCCAAAACAAGATAAAACTGAAAACAATGAGGTAAGAAAAGGGTTGTCTAGCACATACAGTGCACTACACTTCATCAGTTTACGACTCCCAGATTAATAAATTATGTAGCAATTTAGGACAGACTAAATTGACTAAAAATTTTGGTTCCATTGTCGGGGAAGTGTAACAAGCTAGCCTATCTCTTACATCTAAAAAAAATAAAAAAAAAGGGAAAATTAATAATTTCTTAAAGTATGCTCTCCTTTTGCACCAAGTGTAATCTGGAGGATCATAAAAAAGAATTATTAGTTCAATAATTTGTTGAGTATGCTCTCTTCTTGCACCTAGTGTGATCTAGAAGACCAGAAAAAGGATTATTAGCCCAATTAAAATCATCAAAAATAAAAAAAAATGACATGCTCAGAGAAAGAGATTGTAGGGGAAGGTTTATAGTTAGGGGTAGATGTTCGATTTTTACAACTCTAACTACTTCAAGGAATAGACAAGATACACCTCCATTCCAGACTCATACTCCCAGCCTTAGGATTCCTGGAATTCAAGGGGCAGAAACTGAATTAGAATATTCTCCTACTCCATCTACTAAATCTCACCTACGAGAAGAACCCTTCTTCACCTCCATAGGAGAGACTATTACAGTGGAAGAAGTAGAATTACCTAGAGAAGAAGAGGAGGTAGAAACTCTCTCTCATCAGCCATTAATAGAAGAGCAAGAAGATTTTGAGTAAACTATCATCACAGAAGAAGAATAAGATGGAGAATTTTCACTATTTGGAGGAAGGTTTAGAGGTAGTGGTAGAGGAAATAATGGAGGTGGTAGAGGTAATAATGGAGGAGGCAGAGGTAACAATGGGGGAAATAGGGAAGGAGATAACTCATTTGGATTCCCTATAGTAGATGAGGAAGCCCATACAATAATGAAAAACATTTCACCATCCGTTCTCTCAAACTTTTATGGATTGTGAAGTGAGGATCCTCAAACATTTCTATTTGAGTTTGAAGTCTTATGCCGAACCTATGACTATCTAGAAGATTCTCAAAAACTCAAATTGTTCCCTTCAACATTGAAAGGGGTTGCTCTAAAATGGTTTATGAGATTAGTCATTCAATCTATTAGGACATGGAATGATATGAGGGAGGCATTTTTGGATAGATACCTGGATTATTGTATGCATAATAATCATAAGGATGAGGTATTGGAAATTATGTAAAAAGAAGATGAGAACTTGGAGGATTTGCTTAAGAGGTTTCAATACAACTTAAGGAGAGAAAAACTGAGCAATTTAGATGAGGAAACCTTCAAAGCCCTATTATTGAAAGCCATTAGAGATGAATGGATAGATATGTTAAACATGATGGGGAAGGGAGACATCTCTCAACTTCCACTAAGTGACATAGTAGAACTATGTGTCCATCTCTCAAGGGGAAAATCTAAAACTAGAAAAGGGCGTAGAGATCCTTCTCTTATTAGAGCAAACAAATCTGCAACTGGGACAGTAAGTAGGGCAGATATTGGAAATATGCATGATGAGTTCAAAAATAACATTCTAGGGAGCCTTAGTGAACAACTAGACACTCTCAAAATTCAAAACGAGCAGAAAACAAAAGTTGATGCCTTAGCCATCTTTTGCCCAAAATGTACAAAGAAACATGCTCTAAGAGAATGTCCCTTAGATGCAAAATTTATAGAAACATGTATGATTTTCTTAGAAAGTCATGAGACCAAGGATTGTCCTTCAATCCCACGGCTTAAAGCTGTCTTTCAGGAGGACCCAAATTCTGTAGAGTCTCTTTGCTTTATTTCAAGAAGACCTTGGCAGGAGCAACAAAATCAAGGATTTAACAATCCAATGAATTTTCATCCTCCACCAAATTGGAATTCTTGGCAACAACCTTGGCCTCAACCTCAAAATTAGTATCAATCTCAATCATGGGCACAAGGGGTACAAAATCCTTATGGGAGATTTGCTCAATATTATCGATATCCTCCATCTTATCAGGGCTATCCTCCCCCACGAAACTAGCAACAAAATCCACAACTTCCAAATCAAAGCCCACAACTTTCATTGCCATTTCCATAACAATAACCTCCTCAACAAAATCAAAATCCTCAACTCTTGCTTCCATTTCAATAGAACCCAAATCAACTACCAGCCCAACCATTACTAAATCCCAACTAAAAGAACCCTCAAAATGCTTACACAGTAGAAGGACAACCATTTCCTACCTACACGTTTGTTCCTCTAGATCTTAATGATGTTCAACTTAGATCTGGTAGGATTTTAGAAAAGGAAAAACCTTCTATAGATGTTCAAGAGCAATATGCTTCTGAGGTGTATTCTCTAAAAGTCAATAAATTTTTTGAAGAAGTATCCCTTCAAAACCAAACCATTCAAAAAGAAAACCAAAAAGAGTCAACCCCCACAACTCCTATAATTGAGCAACCTATATCTATATCCACAACTCCTTTTCCTGAGAGATGACAAATTGACAAAGGGGTGGAAAAACAAATTTTGTTTCCTTACTATGACTTCCTAGATGAATTAAAGAATGTTTGTATCAAGATTCCCTTGCTACAAGCCATTAGAGATGTTCCTATTCTAGCAAAAGCAATAAAGGAGTTGAGTATCAAAAGACCAGGTAGGAGACCAAGAGACACAAAAATAATCCACCTGGTAGGAAAAATAGCAGATATCATGATGGGAAAGATTACCAAGTAGAAATATGTGGATCTAGGTAGTCCAACTGTCAAGACACACATAAATGGAATAGAAATTCCAAATACATTGATTGACGTAGGGGCTGCTATAAACATTATGAGTAGACAGACTATGGAACAACTTAAACTTCCTAATATTCTTTTCACACCTACCTTACTGCAACTTGCAGATAGATTAGTAATCAAACTAGATGGTGTACTAGAAGATATTTTGGTCTCCTTAAATTCTTGGGAATATCCGGTGGATTTGACGATTTTGACTCCCAAGAATAATCTAAGAGGACACCCACTCATCTTAGGAAGACCTTGGCTAGCCACAGCTGATGCTTTTATTAGTTGTAGATCTAGTGACATGTACATTTCTGATGGTAGTTCAACAAAGAAATTTACTTTGTATCCTCTAGGAAAAGCAATTACAGAAGTAGGAGACAATGAGTGGGTCGATGATGAAGATGCCATACAACCTGTCTTTACTCTCTCTGAAGTTAGTGAGGTTAGTCAAATCCTGAACACATTAGAAAATTTTGAAACATCTTCAAAATATGATCACACATAATTTCAGTTAGATTCTGATATTGAATATTTGTCATCAAGGCAAATGTCTCTCTACTCTATGGAAGAGTTTGGCAGTTTTGCAGTTGATTTTTTTTTAGGTAAAACATTGAATATCAACAAAAACTTGGAAAAGTTACAAAAAGAAGAGTTAACCAAAATCTTACAAAAACATTCTGCTGCATTTGCATGGGAGTATACTGATATGAAAGGTATTGACCCTAGGACTTGCATCTATGATATCTACATTGAGGAAAATAGTAGACCAACCAGATAACATCAGAGAAGGATGAATCCAAATCTTAGGGAGATTGTGAAAGAAGAGCTTCAAAAATTACTCAATGTGAACTTCATTTACCCAATCTCAGATAGCTGATGGGTTTCTACCTTGGCGATAGTGCCCAAAAAGAATGTTAAATGGAGGGTGTGCATTGACTATAGGGAATTGAATAAAGCAACCTTGAAGGATCACATTCCTTTGCCCTTTATAGATCAAGTATTAGATACATTAGCAGACAATAAGTACTTTTCATTTTTGGATGGTTTTAGTGATTATAATCAAATTCAGGTAGCACTTGAAGATCAGGATATAACCACATTTACTTGTCCATGGGGAACTTTTGCTTACCGAGTGCTTCCTTTTGGATTATGTAATGCACCTGCAACATTCCAAAGAGCAGTAATAGGAATTTTTTCTGATCTTATCCATGATTATGTAGAGGTATATATGGATGATTTTACAGCCTATGGTAATACATTTGAAGAATCCTTGGAAAATTTGGAAAAAGTCCTTATAAGATGTATAGAAACAAACCTTTCATTAAGCCATGAAAAATGCTTTATAATATTTACTGAAGGTATTGTTTTGGAACATCATATTTCAGGGGATGGGATTAAAGTAGACAAATCCAAAGTTGAAGTCATCTCCAAGTTACCTATTCCAAATTGTATAAAAGATGTTAGAAGTTTTCTAGGATTTACTGGATATTATAGAATATTTATAGAAAAATTTACCAAAATAGCATCTCCACTCTTCAAACTACATACAAAAGACTGTGAATTCAAGTGGAGTCCTGATTGCCAATCAACATTTGAACCCTTGAAAACAAGAATATCTGAAGCTCCTATCATAAGAGGATCAAATTGGAAACTTCCTTTCCATATTTCTACAGATGCTTCAGATACAACTCTAGGAGCTATACTGGGACAAAAATACTTGGTTCCTTATGCCATTTACTATACCAGTAAAAATTTTACTCCCATTGAGTTAAATTATACTGTGACCAAAAAAGAGTTCTTAGTTGTTGTTTATACAATTAATAAGTTTAGACATTATTTAACAGGGTATGAGACTTTTATTCATACTGATTATTCTACAATTGGATATTTGATGAACAAACCTATTACTAATGGCAAAGTTAGAAGATGGCTCCTACTTTTGCAGGAATTCAAAATTACTATGTTAGATAGACCTGGGAAACAAAACACAGTTGTCGATTTCTTGTCTACGATTCAGAATATCAAAGAAGATTCTCCTGTAGAGGATCAGTTTCCTGATGAATACTTATTTGTAGTAACCACTAAAACTCCTTGGTTTGCAGATATGGCTAACTATTTGGTTGCAGGGAAACTACCTCTACATTTATTTCCTAGTGGAAGAAGAAAGATTATTCAGGATAGTTCAAGATATTCATGGATTTCTAACGAATTGTTTAAAACAGGGCCAGACTTTGTGATCAAAAGATGTGCCAGGGAAGATGAAAATCCTAATATTCTCAAAGCATGTCATGATGAACCATGTGGTGGACACTTTGCTGATAAGAAGACAGCTTATAAAATCCTTTCTTCAAGATATTATTGGTCGTCCCTCTTCAAAGATGCAAAACAATATGTCAAAAGGTGTGACAGCTGCCAAAGGATAGGGAAATCTACCCCCTCAAATAAGATGCCATTACAATCTCAAGTACTCATCAAACCCTTTGAAAAATGGGCTTTTGAATTTATTGGACCTGTTAATCCTCCATCCAAGCAGAAAAAATATATATTGGTATGTACTAATTATGTCACTAAGGGTAGAAGCCAAGGCATTATTTTTCCACTACTGAAAATATAGTAGTTAATTTTCTTTATGAGGATATTTTTACTCGCTTTGGTGTTCCAAGGGAAATTGTGACAGATTAGGGAAGTCAATTCACATCCAGAATGATGGAGAAGCTTATGGAAGAGTACAAGGTTAAGCATAGAAAATCCACTCCTTATCATCTGCAAGCAAATGGTCAAGTGGAGTCCACAAATAAAGTAATTGAAGGAATCATTACCAAGATTGTGCATCTACATAGAAAAGATTGTATAGAAAAGCTTTCTGAAGCCTTATGGGCCTACAGAACTACATGGAGGAGCACAACGGGACATACTCCCTATGAAATTGTTTATGGGAAGGAAGTTCTACTCGCCATTGAATTCCAAGTCAAAACCTTCAAGATGGCAGTTCAGTTAGGAATGGATCTATCAGAAGCTCAAAAGCATAGACTGGAACAGTTGAATGAACTAGATGGGATCAAATAAGAAGTGATTCAAAGAACTGATCTAGTTCAGCAGCAGAGAGCTAAGTGGCATGTCAAATACATCAAGGACAAAAGGTTTCAATAAGGAGGTTAGGCATTACTGTTTGTTTCAAATTTCAAAGATTTTCGAGGTAAATTTTAGACTCATTAGCTTGGGCCATATGAGATTGAAAAAGTTTCTAGCAATGGAGTAGTAAGAATCAAAACAATTGATGAGCATCAAACTCCTTTCATTGTGAATGGTCATAGATTGAAGATATATCATAAGCCACTCTCAAAGGTGGGGTTTATCAAAATCTTTCAAGATAATTCTGTCAGAGGCTCGTGAAGAAGAATCATTCTTCTCCACCAGCCAAGTCCTTGTTTTTTTCATCATCGTCTAATAATAATAATAATAATGTATAAGTTTGAAAACCAATCACTGATTGGCGGTCTTATACAGAAAATACAGGGCGAAAATCAGAAGGTTCTGATGCCCTATATTTTCCAAAAAAATTCTCTCATTTCACTCATAGTTTGTTTCATTCCATTCCATTTCATTTCGCTCCATTTCACCATGACAAGGGTAGCAAGAGACACACTTGAGGAGAAATGAAAGTGGTTCTCCAAGCACATCACAAGGAGGAAATTCAAGTGATTCTTCAAGTACTTGTACACCAAATGAAAGAGGTAAGAAGCTCATAAATTTAAGTGACATTTATGAACAAGAGACAACAAATGAAGGAATGAACTCTTTGTTTGCTTTATATTGTCATGTTGATGACCCTGTTCATTTTGAAGAAGCAATTGAGGATAGGAAATGGATAGAAGCTATGGATGAGGAGATCAATGCCATAGCAAGAAACAAGACACAGGATTTAGTTGAACTACCAAAAGGAAAAGAAGTCATTGGAGTTAAATGGGTCTACAAGACCAAGAGTAATGCTGAAGGCAAAATAGAAAGACACAAGGAAGGACTTGTTGTCAAAGGATATAAGCAGCAGTATGGGAGAGACTATGAGGAAACTTTCACAACGGTTACTAGAATGGAAATTGTGAGAGCAGTGTTGTCCATAGCAGCACAAAACAAGTGGAAAGTTTACCAAATTAACGTGAAGTCAACATTCCTAAATGGAGTGTTAATGGAAGAGGTTTACATTAAACAACCTGTAGGCTATGAAAATAAAGGCCAAGAGCACAAAGTGTGCATATTGGAGAAAGCTCTTTATGGGTTGAAGCAAGCACCAAGAGCGTGGTACAGTAGGATAGATTCCTATATACTGTAAAATGGATTTGAAAAGTGTGAGGGAGAACGCACCCTCTACATCAAAGAAAAGGATGGTAAAATACTAATTGTTGTGTTATATGTTGATGTTGTTATTTTCACAGTTAATGATGATTATCTTATTGAAAATTTCAAAACAGTCATGAAAGAAGAATTTGAAATGACTGACATGGGTTTGCTGAGATACTTCTTAGGAATAGAAGTAGAACAAAATGGAAATGGAATTTTTATCTCACAATCAAAATATGTTAATGAAGTGTTGGAAAGATTTAATAGGCAGGAGAGCAAAGTAGCAATCACTCCCATAGTGATGGGACTAAAACTCAGCAAAGAGGACAACAACAAGGATTTTAATCCTAGTTTGTACAAGAGCATAGTTGGCAGCCTCATGTATTTGGCTGCAACTAGGCTGGATATAATGCATGCTGTTAGTTTGATTTTAAAATTCACGGAGAGGCCAAAAGAAGCACATTGGCAGGCAGCAAAAAGGATTTTGAGGTATGTTAAAGGTACTAAAAGGTTTGACATTTTATATACTACTTCAGAATGTTCTGATTTAATTGGAGGCACTGATAGTGATTGGGCTAGAAGTGTATATGATCAGAAAAGCACATCCGATTATGTTTTTTACATGAGTTCAGGAGCCATTTCATGGGCTTCCAAAAAACAGTCTATTGTAGCATTATCTACAACAGAGGCAGAATATGTGGCAGCTACAGCAGCAACATGTCAAGCAGTTTGGATGAGAAGGATGTTAAGGAGATTATGCCAAGAGCAAGCAAAAGGAACTGTGATTTTTTGTGACAATAGCTCAGCTATTGCATTATCCAAGAATTCTGTGTTTCATAAGAAAACGAAACACATTGACACAAAGTTTCATTACATCACGGAATTGGTAAACAATGGAGAAATTGTTTTAAAACACTGCAGAACTCAGGAGAAGGTTGCAGATATTCTGACCAAACCATTGGGATAGAAAAGTTTTGAGTTTTTGAGGAAATGTCTGGGTATGATTGATAACCCAGCCGTTGAAATTAAAGGGGAGCGTTGAAATGATAATTTCAACTACACTGAAAGTTGAACAACAATTGTAAACTATTCCAAAAAACCGCGAGTTCCTCCCCCGCACTGCTTTTCATCGAACAATGGTTTTTCTCCAGGGGCAACTGTTAGCACCTAAATCTACCTTAGGTTGAAGGAAGGCAAAATTTAGGGTAACCACAAACCACGCTCAGTCTGGTAGCTAGCCCTACCAGAACAGGAGAGGGCTCTCTCCGAGTCACGCTCAGTGAATAAGTAAACGAAATGGTCTAAGATCACTTACAATGAAATATTGATTTTAGGCTAGTACATAAATATGGATACAAGAAAGCAATTTTTTATAAATGACGGAGTTTCTGGGATGTATGGGACCAACGAGCAGCAATGAGCAGAGAATTTAACACAAAGGCACAGATTACTTCGTGAGGCAAGACAAGCGGAAAGTCTAGCAATTAAATTTGAAATAATGCAGAATGGAAAGATTGTTTAGGAGGGTGAAAAGGGCATAAACAGATGAATCCTTCTCAACAAAATAAGAACACAGAACATGAAACTTTTCCACAGGCAGAGCATTAAACATGAATTTTACCTTATCTTACTTAGAAAATTTCACTAGAAATGAATATAAATGAAATGTGAAACATAACGAAATACATATGAAACATAAAGAGAACATATTTGCTACACTCACACCACATGAATCTCATGAACCAGAGCTGCTGCCTTTCATTAATTCTCTGTCAAAATATACAATGAAGAACTGAGTTTCTCTCCCACAGTCTCCTAGACATTACAACCAACCCTTCGCAAATGGTTTGCATACAATAAATAGACTATTCCATTTGGAAATAGAATGACCCAGAGTTGGGGAGTTTTTTAAATGATTACAAACTAGAAATGGAAAGCCAACCATTAGTTACAGGTGCAACGTTACAAAAATGACAAATGGCTTGGGTGACTGCTTGCCTTCCTTTTCCACTTGGATAGAAGCCAACTTTTAGTGAAAATACTCTTTACAATTTGCCTTAGGTGCCGAAAAAAGTGTAGTTTAAATGAGCAGGCCCACTTGGAGAAAGTCGCGAATCGAAATTTCACGAAGCGGAAGTGATTTCGCCCTTTTTCTCTATATGCGCCACACCCAAATCTATATGTGCCACGCCACTTTGGAGGAAATTTGGAGGTACCTTCTGAAGTCAATATTGTGCTCAAGTGTGCTTGTTAGAAAGCCCTGTATGTCTACTTTCCAACCCAAGTGGAATTTTTAAATTTGGTACTCATTTACCCCTCCAAAACTTCATTCTCCCAAGACTGCTTCTTGTGTGTCAAAATAAGGGCAGAGAGGTCATTTTTTGAGTGTTTTTGACCTCCTAGGGACTCAAAACTTGCCCAAAATTCTTGGCCATGCACCAAGAGTCGTGATTTTTCATGCTGAATCCAAAAATGCAAACCATTTGTGATTTGGAGCTCCCAATCCTAAGCTGAAAACCCTGTGTTGTGCCCAAAAATTTGTCATGTGACCAAAATTGCCCCAAATTTTTTGAAATTTGTGCTAGAGGTTCCCTATGAAGTGTTATGCTAGGCCACAGAGGCTTCAGCCAAGATTTGGATCCAATCTTGCTCTTTTTTCCTCTTTTGTATTTTTGTCGCTTTGCTCAATTTCGCCTTCAAACTCCTTATCCAAGCCTTTGAACTCATGTTTTGTGCCCTGTAGTGATAAACCATCCGCTTCAATATAGTTTTGTCCTTGTCAGCCTTCTCTAGCAATCTCTCAAGGTGGATGTTGATATGCTTGACCCAAGACTCTCGGTCATTGTTAATCTCTTGCTCTAGTGGAGTAAGCTCAATCCTCCTATGTTGGGCAACTTGACGATTCTCGCGGATGTTTTGCAGCTCCATGATCTGATGCTGGTCTTTGAGCTATTTGTTTGTCTGCTCTTAATACCTGATAATCCACTTGGCCCTCTCCAAATTGAGAGACAAGGCTTGGATCTCTGTTTGTTGCTCCTCGATGGTCCTCCTAAGTTTGGCACTCTCCACATCTGCATCATCATCATGAATGAGGATGAAGTCGGCCTCTTGCTAACATGATGGCCCCTCATCATGCATCTGTTTCTTGCCTCTGTGCTATACCTGTGTTTCTGATGTCGGAAGCAAGGCCCCTTCCACCCCGGGTGGAGATAACACTCACTTTGCTGCTACAAACAAATGTCTACTGCCTTTCTGATAGGTGATGAATACTGGCATAGTAGTGGTCTCATGGCACTCATACTAATGAGAAGGACCACCTATCTCATGTTCAACCTCTGATAATACCTGCGAAGTGCTGAATAGGTCACGGGAGATGAAGTCATCCCAAGTAATGCCCTGCAATCCCAGCAGATGAACCAACAAAATCCTAATAAGAGAAAAGTGATAAACACTGTTAAGTTGCTGCTGAGGGGTTTTGTGCTGCATGAAGGTGTTCATCCTCTCTATGTTGCTGCAAATGAAATATGGGATGTTCATCATCCGTACCTTGGTAAAGTGCATGAGAAACCTGATGTAATAGGGATATAAATGAGAGAACCTACTCTCATAGCTAAAATATTTCATGATCAACTTCATGAGTGGAGCATATTCATCTTTCAAATATCGGAATGGAAAGACTCTTTGGAGCTGCCTCAAGAAACTGGCCTTAATGTAAGGCTCATAATGCTGCCGATCAACCTTTTGTTTCTTGTGCCATGGTTCTCCAACGTTTGCTATGTCGGTCGCTAATGAGACAGTTTCAAGTGTCAGTGTGAAGGTGACCCCGAATAAGATAGAGTGATCTCCATGTAGGTGAAGCAAAAAAAGATGGGCCAACTCATGATGGACTCGAACACTAGCCACGTTTTGACAAAACTCCAAACATGATAGATGTTGGAAACATGACATAGCAAGAGGGCAGGCCCGCAATTCTGTGAGGGTGGTTGGCTCATCCCTAACATGTTTGCCACTCTTGTAATGTTTCCGGGGAGCCTGTTCTTCCGAGGATAAATCATTTTGGGTTTCCACCTCATACTTCAATGAATGCTTTGATGCCATGACTGTTGTATGTGTACTATGCTTGGACTACCCTTTGATGATGGTAGTGAAACTATGTTTTGTTGTGATCTCTCCCACCAAGGGGAACAATGCAAAAAGGGAGTGTTAGGAAGGGGAATAATATGATGGGATTAGGGGTTATGGGGGAAAATTTTGTTTAGGGACATGTAGGAGGGTTTGGGGATTTTATAAGGTAGGGTTTTGGGGTTTTACATTGACAAATAAGAGGAGGGGATAGGGAATAGGGGTTTCGTAATATCTTAGGGTAGGGAAAGATGGGAAAAATGGAATAGGCGGAAAGGGAAAAATGGAAAGAAGGGGAAAAATGAAAGGGAGGAGGAACCTTGGCCTCAACACAACAAATTTGCAACCCTAAGAGCAATGGCTTTGATGATTTCGAGTGGTAGGGTTTAGGCCTTTTTATTTGCAATTATACATGGCCATAAACCATCATCATATCCACAAAATTTGATGAGCAAGCAAGATGTAGACCCTACCTATCAATTTGAAGGGTTTCAAAGTGATTGTTGCAAGTTTGGCACAAATTCGGGCCTTTGTGGGTGTGTGTCGCACAACAAACCCAATGTGCCGCGCTCTGTGTGTGCGCCGCACCCATGTATTTCCACCACTGTGGGGTCGTGGTTTCTGTGCCACACTCTCTATGTGTGTTGCACTCTCTATGTGTGCCGCACTCCACTGTCTGTGCGCTGCGCCTGTG
Organism: Pinus taeda; assembly: GCA_000404065.3. Lineage (NCBI taxonomy): Eukaryota > Viridiplantae > Streptophyta > Pinopsida > Pinales > Pinaceae > Pinus > Pinus taeda. The sequence continues at coordinate 102,023 of APFE030850308.1, forward strand.
AAAACGACTTCAACCTCTCCTAAAACGCGTGCTAACTCTTCACAATGACTTTGCAATGTTTCTCTATGACCTTGGTATGCACAATGACTTTGTTCCTTGTGGAAATGATTTATAAAGACATTTGGAGTCATGGGTTTGATTTTTGTTTCTTCAAAACCCACTTTGCTTATGTTTTGTTTTGACACTTTTCCCTGATTTAATGTAACTCTGTATATCACTTTTCCCTTTGAATTTTTAGCTAAAATGATGAAATTGTTTGGCACTTTTTCCAGTGGTTGTTGACCTGGCATTTGGCCAAGGAAACCATGACTGTGCCTGAAGAGATCAACTTGAGACATTTTTGAAAATTTTCACAAATGACACACTGTTTGACTTTTCTTCAAAACAGAGTTTTGAAGAACAGTTGTAATCTGTCAACATGACGATGAAAATCTTTGAATCACAACCTTGTAAGGGCCTCCCTCTGGTCTGCATGGCTTTATTGGACATGGTTGAAGACTAAATTGATTAATTCCTAGACCTAATGACTGAAAATGACTCTCGTCCATTAAAGGATCAAACATTGATTGTCATGGACTTTAGTGAACATTGATGAAAAGACCTAAGCCAGCAGGTTCCAGACATGAGGGGAGATGAATGACAAGAGCTTTCTGTCAAATTATGGCATAACCCTAGCGGTAGGGGTGATTTTAGGGGCGAATCTTCGCCCTTTGGCAAAATTAAGGGGTTTTAAATTTTTAGTGGGCGAATATTTTGTATCATAGTACATTTTTACAAATCACCTCAAATAGCCCACCTTATTTTAAGGGAGAGGGTAAAATAGGTAAATTTAGCCCTTGAAATTAGCAGTTACAACCTCGCCCATTTTCAAGAATAGGTTTTATTTAAGTGAATCTTATGGGCCAAAGGCCCAAATACCATATTTATAAAAGAGGTATGGTAAATTAATAAAAATATAAATAAATGAGAGGTATGGTAAATAAATAAAGCATAATTAATAAAA
>APFE030850308.1:103045-124772 GCA_000404065.3 Pinus taeda
AATTAAGGGGTTTTAAATTTTTAGTGGCGAATATTTTGTATCATAGTACATTTTTACAAATCACCTCAAATAGCCCACCTTATTTTAAGGGAGAGGGTAAAAAAGGTAAATTTAGCCCTTGAAATAAGGAGTTACAACCTTCCATTCGCCAATTTTCAAGAATAGGTTTTATTTAAGTGAATCCATTCGCCCATTTTCAAGAATAGGTTTTATTTAAGTGAATCCTATGGGCCAAAGGCCCAAATACCATATTTATAAAAGAGGTATGGTAAAATTAATAAAAATATAAATAAATGAGAGGTATGGTAAATAAATAAAGCATTTTTTATATTTACTCCATAAGTCACCTTATATACATGCAAGGATGTAAACAAATAAAAATATAAGTAAAGTGGAGGTATGGTAAATAAATAAAACGTCTTTTTATACTTACTCAAAAGGTATGGTAAATAAATAAAAATATAAATAAACTAGACGCATGGTAAATAAATAAAACCTCTTTTTATATTTAGTCCATAACCCTCATTCTATTTATGAAGGCTCAAGAAAGAGGTTTTATTTAAGTGAATCCTATGGGCTAAATACCATATTTGTAAAAGAGGTATGGTAAATTAATAAAAATATAAATAAGCTAGAGGTATGGTAAACAAATAAAATTTTTTTATATTTACGTCACCTTGTATTTATGAATGGTATGGTAAGTTAATAAAAATATAAATAAATGAGAGGTATGGTAAACAAATAAAACATTTTTTTATTTTTTTATATTAATACCATGCAAAAAAATATTATTAACCCTAATATTAGTAATAATAAAAATAAAAATGGCACATGGTATTGACCCATGGTATTCACCAAAATGGCACATGGTATTGACCCATGGTATTCACTTGGAATGTAGCCTATTTAAATGGGGGAATTAAACCAGAATAGATCCATCTTTATTCTGGATCTACTAACCCCTGAGAGGTATCAAATATCGTGATATGCAAACTAGCATAGAGTGAAAAAATATAAAAATGGATGTTGTAATTTAATGTATGTTAAACATTTTAGCTTGGTTAAAATAAAAATAAAATAAAAATTAACTATTAATTTTATTAATTTTTATAAATTACTAATAGTAATTTTTAAGCTCCAGGTTTATGATAACCCATGGTATTGACCCATGGTATTCATGGGAGCATAGACTATTTAAAGGGGAAATTCTATCTTACATCCATCTTAATTCTGGGTCTACCAAGTGCTCAGAGGGATAAATAGATTTCATCCCCCTAAGAGTGGTAGATGTGGAGTTAACATGGATATATGTTGGTTTTTAAGATAATGAAGATATTAAATAGACTTAGGAAATTATATTGTAAAAACATCTTAAGGTGAATGGTTAAAGCATAGACATTGGACAAGTATATTTGTATACTTCTGTTTTAAATTGAAACAAATCCAGGGCTAAAAAGAATGGATTGATTGCACTAGTCATCTTTCTATAACTTTCCAACATATGCTAGAGTAAACAGATTGTAATTTGGATAATTTTTCTAATTGCAAATGGGAACATACTTGTCTATTGGCAGGGTGGTTACGAGGTTCCTAGAAGTGGAGTAAACAGATTGTAATTTCGGTAATTTTTCTAATTGCAAACAGGAACATACTCGTGTACTGGCAGGGTGGTTATGAGGTCCCTAGAAGTGATGATTTTGAATTTTTCTTGGTTTTATATATAGTATTAGGTTTTTTCTCATGCTTTCTGTGAATCGCACAGGTGAATTTTATCTTACACCCACTAGATTATCGATATGTAATTTCGGTAATTTTGATTTCAAAAGAAATTTTAAAGAAATGCAATGATTTCATTTGTGTATTCAACAAACACAAGATTTTATAATTGAGTAAAATATTCCCCATCCCTGGTGAGAGATTCGCCAAAAAATTATATATACATATCATATTTTTGATAAAATCGCCTTCCATTTCTCCTATATACCATGGAGATTCGCCCATTTATTATACATGTAAATTTAGGGGGGCTTCTTAAAATTTTCCCTGCCTAGCGGAATGCAGCTGAGTGAATGGAGCGAGACTCCTAAAAATGAAATGCAGAAAGAGTTTTGATCTCTGACGAAGGACTGACAAGTCCGACTCTAACAGCAGCGATCACAATCAATGGTTGACACGTGCCCACAACAGTTTTGCAAAAAAATTTTCCCCGGCGCGTAAAGTTCAGTAGAAAGGGCCGTGCGATATTAACTCATAGCCATCCGATCCGATTGAATCAACGGTTGATGTTCAGGCCTGCACCATGGACATGACGTGAAGTGAAACTCTGTTTGGCCGCTTGTTTTATCACTAAAGCATTTAATGAAAAATTTACTATGGTCGTAAATGTAGGTAAAGCTTTTAATTTTATTTTTTAAATTCGCAGGCCTGTAGCACAAGTAGTATGTAATATCATTTGGTTTTGTTTTTTGTTGTTGAATATGTAATGTGAAAAACACAACAGTGCAAAAAAAAATGTTGTGTTGTTCATTGAAAAACGAGAGGGAGCACGCAACAGCATGAATGTAATTTTTGTGTTGTTGAATATGAGATGCAATGGGAGACGCAACAGTGAATATCTAGGAGATTTTTTTTTACACGCAGTAGTGTAAAATTTTAAAGCAGAAATAGTGTATTTTTGAGGAGAGACAGTGCATTTTTTTTTAAAACTTGAACTGAAGTGTTCCTTTTGTAATCCCTCTGTGGAAGGAAGATCTTTGTAATAGTAGTCTTATTAATGAATAAAATTTTCTGCGTGTGTGTGAAACTCTTTTAGAAAACATTTTTTTAGCTTCCCTGTGTTAAAAACAGAGCATTATTCTTTGTTCATTTTTGTTTGGAATTATCGGAAATTCCCAACATTTATGAATTTGAATTCAAACTTGGTAACTATATTGTAAATATGTCATTCTTTTATGAATTTGAATTCGAACTAGGTAACTATATAGTAAATCCTTAATTCTGATGGCATGATCCAACGACTAACAGGCTCTGCATTGCTCCGGGTTGGTTTTGGGATAACTACCCCACACTCTGGCGGTCCTCTAGCCCATTCAAAGTTGTTGCTCCACTGGAGCGGCTTTCGAACATCCCTTCAAACACTATTTCATTCCACACTAGAATAATCAGTATACTTGCCTAATCTTCCAAGCTAAAGGATTATGTTCTGCTGAGATACTCAGCTTTCTGTTCCTTTGAGATACTGAGCTTTCTATTAAAATCTAAGGGTTTTATTATAGTATTCTAGCGAGGGCAACTCTCTCTCTCTGGCTTCCTTGCGCGACGAATGTCAAATTGAAACTTCATATGTGCAATTGTTGTCTGGTAGGGTTACTTTGCTTCCCTCACAGTTCATTATTTTGAATACATATTACGGTATTTTGAGGAAAAATCTTCATTTTTGAGTGATACTCCTAGGTTGCTTAGTATTTGTAGAGAGATATAAATTGTTAAGGTTGTGTGTTGCTTCTCCAGCTAATTGGTTAGAATTGCGGGATATTTTTTTGTATTTTACCTCAGGTTAGAATATTGGAAATGTTTGGTTATACTGTAACAGTAATCCTTCCGTGAATGGTTATTTTCTGGAACAGTAACTTGTTTATTTAATAAAAGGATGTTTCTAATTATTGCATGAACATGACTTTGTTGACATGCTAGTAGGTCCCACATCTAGTGGGTGCTAGTGAAACCACACCCTAGTGGAACCATGTTGTGTGTATAGACACCAACCATAATCCATCGACCCAAGTGAACAAATATGAGGTAAGGCAAGGTATATACACTTGGCCAAATGTTGTTTTATTTTGGGTGAGAAACCTAAAGGGCAAGAGTGTGGTCCAGGAAGAATTCAGAGTGTTGGGAACATTTCCAGCCACCGATCGCTAATATATTTATACCCTAAAGCATCCTAAAAGTGTAAAAATTAATATAACTTTTCTACTACTGATGTATTCAAATTGAAAACAAGAGATTACAAATTTCCTCTACTATTTTGTGAAATGGAAATCACAATTTAGAAACACATTTTCTAATACTTCATCTTAGCAAGAAAGGGACTTTGCACCACCCATATCCTACACCTATGGAATTTGAATTTGTCTCTTGACAATTCCTTTTTCAATATATCAGCATCTTGCTTCTTAGTTGGAATGTATTGTGGCATCATAATTCTCTCTCCACACAATTCTGCAAGTGGTGGTAATTGATATTAATGTGCTTCCTATTGAGAAACCTAGGGCATTCAAAATTAATGTTCGCTATGTTTTCAAGGTCTTGAGGAAGTGGGAGAACATGACTTTGTTGACATGCTAGTAGGTCCCACATCTAGCGGGCGCTGGTGAAACCACACCCTAGTGGAACCATGTTGTGTGTATAGACACAAACCATAATCCATCGACCCAAGTGAACAAATCTGAGGTAAGGCAAGGTATATACACTTGGCCAAATGTTGTTTTATTTTGGGTGAGAAACCTAAAGGGCAAGAGTGTGGTCCAGGAAGAATTCGGAGTGTTGGGAACATTTCCAGCCACCAATCGCTAAGATATTTATACCCTAAAGCATCCTAAAAGTGTAAAAATTAATATAACTTTTCTACTACTGATTTATTCAAACTGAAAACAAGAGATTACAAATTTCCTCTACTATTTTGTGAAATGGAAATCACAATTTAGAAACACATTTTCTAATACTTCATCTTAGCGAGAAAGGGACTTTGCACCACCCATATCCTACACCTATGGAATTTGAATTTGTCTCTTGACAATTCCTTTTTCAGTATATCGGCATCTTGCTTATTAGTTGGAATGTATTGTGGCATCATAATTCTCCTCTCCACACAATTCTACAAGTGATGGTACTTGATATTAATGTGCTTCCTGTTGAGAAACCTAGGAAATTCAAAATTAACAATTTATCATCTTGATAATTTCTTGTGATGCACTTTTACTTCTTATCTTATAGTATGTTCTTCGTTATCTTATTAATGTGTTTTTTCATTAAGACAATTACCAAAATGCATAATAAAAGACAAGTGACATAGTATGTAGGTTTCTCCAGTCAGGGCCAAAACCTCTCATTTTTTAGAGGAAAACTCAATCAAAATTCTTCTTCTATATATTCAATTGATAAGTACCAAGACCTTGACATGTACCATTGACTCTAGTATCCTCTCAATAACCCTATCACCAACCTTGATGCTCTACATCTTTCTTCCTTTGCCTTTCTACTTGATATAGAATTGCTCCTTTTCGGCTCCTTGTAGAGAAACTTAGTCTCTATCCTTTTTCGCTTCATGTTCACAACTGCCCTAAAGAATCTTTGTCTCTAGGTATAATATAAAGAAACTCAGTCTCCACTTTGATTACCTAGAATAGTATTTGCTTGTTGCCCCAAAAGAAACCCTTCTTCATATTGCCTAGAATATACTTCATTGCCCCATAAGAAACTTTGCTACCATAACCTCACACTACCCAAAAGATACTTTGTTGCACAAGAAGAAAGTCACTTTCACTCATCCAGAAGAAACCCTAACTTTGCATTACCCAAAATAATATTTTCTCTCCCTTCTTCGCACTTCTATTCTCTTACTTTTTCGTTATACTGCCTTTCACCCTTTCTTCACACTTCTTCAAGTCGAGTTGCTTGTCCGAATTGTGTGTTTCCAAATGAGGCTGAGTTGGGCTATTTATACACTTATTCAATTTAAACTTAGGTTGAACTAACATATCGACTTGGGTCGACGTTGTCTAGCATTTTCTTCATTGTTTTTAGGCCGACTTGAAGAGGTTATGTGACAAGTTCTTGGAGGATACTTTACATAGACAATATTGACCTTTTATAGAGTGTAACATGACTTTTATATTTTATTACTAGATGCCAAAAAATCCTAAAGACTCCCAATGGGAGTCTTGAATCAAAAACAAAATCCTTGCTCATGAAACCCATGAAGCATGTCAATATAAAAATTTCATTGTTCTTATTTACACCTCATTACTTAAAATCATAATTACATGTCATTATGAAGACCGAACCTAGTTACATTTTTCAACACTCCCTCTTAACTAGGGAGGTATTCATAATGGTACCTGGACCTTCTCAATTTGAATAATCTCTCATAAGAAGATTTCGGATTTGTAATTCATTTGGATAACATCATACCAACCAACATTATTATATAACAAGCCCTTGACTAACAAATCTATCTCTCCACACGATCAAAGCACAACACTAGCGAGACAAATGATTTATAGACAAACTCATCATTGTCTCTCTAGGAACATACCCCACCCTAGTTCACTTAGCATATGCTCCATAGGGACTATTACTTTCTTGGACTCCCCAGTCCCACAAATAATATCAGTTCTCCACGACTACTCTTTCATGGGATGCCCTATCTCATCCCCTAAGAGCATAGGATGCCAAATGATTACACATTACTCCATTTTATCTCTGTAGATGAAGAACAGAACAATGTGTCTATCTCTCCTTTTCAAACTAGGAGCCTTTATTCCATTAAAAGAATGTACTCATTCCTATTAGAGAGGAATGTACCTAAGCTCCTTGCTTAGGAATTTGTAAGTTTCTTCCAAGTAATAAATTCTTCTTAGGCTCCCTCTTAACAAGGGACCTATCACAACTCTTCATGTGGAGGTCCAAAAACAAAAAGCTGCATGAAGAGCTCCTTCCTTTCATGTCATGAATTTTTTCTTCGCTAAGGAGTCTTCATCCTTTGGGGACTTCTATATACAAGGCACAAATCATTCATCACTTTTCTTCATGAGTGAGTCGTGTCCTCAACTTATAATATAGTCATCCATCAGATTCTCCATATGGCTTTACTTCATGTTATTATGTTTTCATGCCATATTTTTGGAAGGATATTGCATATTTCTATATGGTTTGTTTGGAAGTAATTCACGAATCTTCCCTTCGAAAAAATTCTACATAAGCCTAACCAGATGTTAGTTCAAACATAATCAATCATTTCAAATCATACTTACCTTCGTGATGATATTTTACCATGACATCTTCTTGTAAGTATCACCATCCTGCATGCATATTGACACATGTCCCACTGATATCTATTGTCAACGGTTTCTATCTTTTGATTCCATCAAATTCTCCATATCTTTCCATGAGATATTTTAGTTATATCTTCTCGGAGTTCAGATTCTTTATTTATTTGTTGCATATTATCCCGATCTCTTCCTTTATTTTCATACACACTTCATTCCCAGGAGCTTCCAAGCATAATTCCTTGATTGTAGTCATCTTGCTCATGATTCATGAGAGATCATATTATGTTGATTTCATTTAGTGTGACTTATGCTTTGCTGCAATCCTTCGGAGGAGGAGATCCTCCTTCTCTTGATCATATTTCCGAGGAGGGAAATAGTGATCCATATTATTTGTGACACAACTTTCATAATAATCTATGTGAGCATACATACCTCGTCTTTCTTTCAGTCATTCAGACTTCCTGTAGAAACTTTATTCGAAAGTATTTTATCCTTTAGAAATTTTTTCCTGTTATGTCATCATTCCATCATTTTTTGAATCCCACGAGTTGAAATTCCCGATGAAAACTTTTGCTTCCTTTCTACATCAGTGAATCCTTTTATGAGAATTATTTTAGAGAAACTTGGCGATGTTTCATATCCTCACCATGTAGGTGCTTTCTTCTATGATGGTCCCAATCAATAACGACCTCTTCTTCTATAAGTATTAATGAGTTTTCCTAAGAGTTTCCAATTCTTTGTAATTTGGCCCATACATACTTTCTACTTTCCATGTCATGAGCCCTTGTAATGTTTCTATCATGATTCTTCTTTCTAACTTGATGCATCCTATCTTTTTAGATTGCTTCCTATCTATAAGTTCTACGTGAAAATAACGTTCTAATGATGAAGATCAACTAAATCATATTTTCGTTTCTTCCATCTTATGCTTCTTTGTCTTTGGGTCCTTCACTTCATTAGTAGAATAATCTTCTTCGTTGTCTCTCTAGTGATTGTGACAGTCCATTTTTTAGTTCACAAAATTATTACAACCATAATATCTTTCTTTATCCATGTTCTTCTTTTTCTTCTTTGTATTACTAAACTTTCCAAGTTTTCCCTTTCATCTTGACACTTTTTTTTCCCTTCCATCTTATCTTTTCTCACTCTCATTCTTCATCTTGTCTTCCTCTACCTTGCATATAGATCATAACCTGATGAATGCAATAAATTCCGCTTCCTTAGTGGTAATGAGGTTACCTTGTCAATTAATTAATGCATTTATAATAGAGAATATTATTTCATTATCAAATACTATATCTCCTAGATCCTTCAATTGACCTTTTATTTTAGATGCCTTAGAGAGACATGAAGATATCGATCCATCTTTTGATACCTTCAATTTATGAATATCAGATCTAAGTGATAAGGTCTTTTGTATCGTGCTTCTAAAGAAAAATTATCCCAACTTTTCATATATTTCTTTAGATGTCTCCATCTTAGCTACATAGGAAATGAGTGGATCTTTGATGGACTCCTTGAGAATCTTTTTAGCTTTGAGGTCCATTTCCATGTATTCAGACAATGCTTGTTCTTCGGATGGCTTGGAGATATTCCCATGGCCATAATCAATGACTTCATTTACTTCGAGGAAAATGTCTATCCTACTTTTCCAAATGAAGAAGTTTGATATCCCAACCAACTTTTGATCTTACTTAAAACATGAAGTAATTTTTACTAGATTGTGTTATAATAAGAGGTGCTCATTTGTGAAGATTAAATCTTCAACTTGATGATGAACTTGATTCTTCTTACTTCAAATATTTAGGTGAGGGAGGACTGCCTTCTATGAGATCTATGATTCAATAGAGAGAGGATTAACTTTCGATTCAATCTTCCTTATATTTGAAGAGCTTCCATTTGCTTTGATGATGTGATGATAAATGAAGTGGTTCTAGGGTTTGAGTATTTCTTCCTTCTTTCTTTGATCTAGAGTTTCTTTGATGTAGATGTTGATTTTGTTGGTAACATTTGACTTTCTTTGATACCTTCTATGAAGATCGATTCTTGTGTGTCAACTTGTTTTGACTACCCCTTCTTGCCTTCAACAACTAAGCTTGATACCATGTTGAGAACTTTAGGGCATTCAAAGCTAATAATTTCTTTCCTTGATAATTTCTTGTAATGCACTTTTACTTATTGTCTTATAGCATTTTATTCATTCGCTTATTAATATGTTACTTCATCACCACAATTACCAAAAAGCACAATAAAATACAAGTGACATAGTATGTAGGCTTCTCCATCCAGGGCCAAAACCTCTCACCTTTTGAGAGGAAAAGCTGATCAAAATTCTTCTTCTAGGTCATTAATTGATAAGTACAAAGACCTTGACATGGACCCTTGACTCTAGTATCCTCTCAAGAACCTTATCACCAGCCTTGATGCTCTACCTCTCCCTTCCTTCACTTTTCTTCTTGATCTAGAAGTTCTCATTTTCGTCCCCTTCTAAGCAAACTCAGTCTCTATACTTTTTTTTCGCACCCTCACAACTTCCCTAGAGAATCTTGGTCTCTAGGTCTTCTATAGAGAAACATGATCTCTACTTTGATTACCTAGAAGAGTCTTTCCTTTTCTGCCCCAAAAGAAACCCTTTTTCATACTGCCTAGAAGATACTTTGCTACCCCAGAAGAAACTCTGCTACCCTAAATTTTCACTACCCAAAAGATACTTCACTGCCCCAGAAGCAAGTCACTTTCACTGGTCCAAAAGCACCCTAACTTTGCATCACCCTGAAGATTCCTTTCTCTCCCTTCTTTACACTTCTATTCTATTCCTCTTTCGTAATACTCCCTTTTACCCTTTCTTCACACTTCTTCAAGTCAAGTTTGTTGTTCGACTTGTGTGCCTCCAAATGAGGTTGAGTTGTGTTATTTATACACTTCTTCACTTGACCTTTAGACTGACTTGACAACTGGAGTCAGGCCAACTTTATCTAGAAACTTCTTCATCATTTGTAGGTCAAATTGAAGAGGTTATGTGACAAGTTCTTGGAGGATACTTTACATAAACAATATTGACCTTTTACAAAGTGTAACATGACTTCGTTTTCATGAAAATGACTCTTACATATGATGACTAGATGAAAAATAAATCCTAAAGGCTCTCAATGGGAGTCTTGACTCAAAAAAAAAATCCTTGGTCATGAAACCAATGAAGCAAGTCAATATAATAATTTGATTTTTCTTGTTTACAGATGATTACATAAAATCATAATTACACGTCATTATGAAGACCGAACCTAGTTACACTTTTCAATGTTAGACATATCATGAAACACTGGGTTATCAGAGATTTTGATACAACTCTGATTATCACAATAAATCATTGTCGAATTCATCTTCTGATTGAAAATATCCACACGTATTTTCCTTATCCATATGACCTCACATGCTTCTTAGCTTATAGCCATGTATTTAACCTTTGTTGAGTTGAATACTGCATACCTTTGTGTACTACTATACCAGGAAATAGTTGCATACTTGTTGAAGCCTCGAAAATCATTCCTACAACATGGGGCAAAACCACACGGTCCAGACCTTGGTTGGCATATCCCTTTCCATTTGGTGTAGTGGCTTCGACTGGGGATAATGGGACCAGTTTCCCAAAAAGATATTTTGGTAGTGTTGATGGGGTGATATATGATGTAACGGCGGAATTATTTAACTAAGTATAATCCAATCTAAACTATTAATCACATGCATATATCCTAGTTTTAAACACTATCTAACTGATAATGGGACCAGTTTCCCAAAAAGATATTTTGGTAGTGTTGATGGGGTGATATATGATGTAACGGGGGAATTATTTAACTAATTATAATCCAATCTAAACTATTAATCACATGCATATATCCTAGTTTTAAACACTATCTAACTATAACTATACCCAGGAATAAAAACAAGATATGTGATCTATAATAAATTCCTATAGAAATTGGTAATAAAGATAATTCACCTGCAATAAGAAATGAAATCATTTAACAATAATTGTTTTCGATAAATAGTTAGCTAAAATGATTGTGAGAGATATATCACATATAGAATCGTTCATGTATTCAGCAGGAAATTAAAGCCAACACCATACAAAAGTGAAATAATGCTAACCGAAATTCAAACTTTCGTACATAAAGCAATTGAAGAAAAGTTATTGCATCCTACATAAATAAAACAAAATCACAAGATAAAAGTACCATTTGTAATAAGTTATGCTCATGTGTTTCAACAATATCGATCTAATTCCAACCAATCCAACATCATCTAAGAGTAAAAAAGTGAAATTTCACTAGAACATGCTAGATATAAAAGAAAATATATTATGTTCCATTCATTCTATCAGAACCTCCTGAAAGGTACATAAGTTCCTGTTTTGAAGAATGTTTATGATAAATTTTCTAGACCCCTCTCTAAATGCATGAGATGGATTTAAATACTAACACTATAGGTCCTAAAATAGATTATTACAAAAATAGCTAAGGAGGTTTAAACAACCTTCCTCAGATTATGCAAAATGAAACTAAAATAGAAATAAAATAATGTGAGTAACTCCTTTGCATGTGATCCTTAATATTGCAGATATACGTCATTGGTTTGAGTTGTGTTGGTTGGTCAGTCACAAATTTAATTGTCCAGTAAATACAACATCTGTCAGTGCTGGCACCATTTTCTATGTGGAAATGGTTAGGCAATACACGGTCATCCACTGGCTATAGGGCATGACTAAGAATTGCTAGTATGCTTCCCAGTTCAGCTTGTTTGTTTGTCTGATCACCTCCTTCCTTTCCTTCACTGCTTGTCTCCTTGCTGCTCCAATTGATTGTCATTTGGAAGAAACTGTCGTATAGATTCAACAACCAGGTTGGCACCATGTAGATTTTTGTTAATGGCTTCGACGATGTTGTTTGTTGTTGCTATCATGACCGTTGTTTCCCTTTCTGCCTGCTTGAGCTAAGAATCCCAGTCTGCAAATAGAATTTCTTTATGTGACTCCTCCTGTTTTGGAAAATCAACTTGTCTCCCATAATTTGATTCTTTCCAGGTGATAAAGTCAGAAATCCTCTTATGGATTTCATACTCAAGCCTCATGTCGACGACTTGGCTTGTTAGCTTATCACTAATCTCGCAGTAAGGATTTACTTGCAAGATCTCTGGGCACAGAAGTTCCTTTTGTTGCATTAGTTGGGCATTAAGGTTGAGTGCTTCTTCTATGAACTGATCGATTTGTGGACTGTCTTTATACTTCTCTATGATAGCTTGAATTTGCGTGTCCTTTTCTATTGGGGTAGCTTGATGTTGTATTTGCATATGTGAAAGCTCCTACTATAGTTTGGCAATTTGTAACTCTTCTTGTTGGTTAGATTTTTCTTGCTCTAATTATTCTTCCAAGAACAAGATTTTTGTTCTTTTTCTTTTAGCAACATTTCAACCTCGGTTTCTTTATAAATAGTTGTCATAGCATAGGCTCCCGTAAATTGCGACAGTCTCGTAAGGTTCTCAGATGGGTCCATGGGCGAATATCTCAAAACAATATCCATTGGTTCATTGTCGAGAGTGGTGACAGCAGCAACATCTAACTTTCTTTTCTTCCTCTTCCTTTTAATGACAACTTTATGGGTAGGGCTATAAGACACATCTAGGGGAGGAATTTCCTCAACTCTTAAAACAATTTTAGAAGTGGGGGTGGAAGGAATGAGCTTTATATCTTGAGTACTTACAATTTTCTCCACTGTAACCTCTTGATTTGATCTGCGCTATGGAGTTTGTACTTCAGTTTTTTGTTCTTCTGTATGGAACTTTTTATTAAAATGCTCCCATTCTTTTTCTAAATCAACAACGGGACGTTTTTCCCACTGGGTGGACATAGAGTGAATTTTAGCCTATTCCTTCACAGAGGTTTGCTCGCCTGCCTTTTTTGTAGATTCGGCTATGTCTCTCTCAGACTCTTTGTTTTTATTACCCCCATTCTGGGATTGTTTCTCTAAGTCTTGTGACTCATCGGTAGACTTCTCCTGTGACTTTTCTCCAGAATTATATTTCGAATTTTCTCTGGATATTTCCTCTAAACTTACACTAGGAGTTGGCTTCCTTATTGGTTCAATCTGTAGTAGGTCCAATGGGACCTGTAATAATCTCCTCTATATATATTTGTGGAAGGCCTTAAGATCATGTGGGGGGAAAACTAGTGAGGCCATATTATTTTTTACTTCCGAAAATGTCTCTTTTTATAGGAAGAGGTCATCGAATACATCTTCCTCATGGGTGAATATTTTCACTTTCACCATAGTAGTGAAGTCTTTGGTCGTGCCATTTGGGTCATACTGTCCTCCTAGAAATGTAGCCAATTTAAGAGATTTTATAATCTCTTCCTCCTTGCATGCATGTCCAAAATCGTCCGGTGCAAACACGCCACATTGCAATGGAAATGTAGGCCAAATGGCCTTCTTCTATTCCTTTAATCCTTTGCTAAGCACGCCTTCTTTTGTTGTTTGGTAGGCTATCTCCCTAGGAATTAAATTATGGGAGGACATGTGGTGAAGAAATTCTCCCGAATACTATGATATATTTAAATGTCTCCTCCCCAAACCATCTGGCTATAGTTAGGATACTTACTTCAACTTCTCTAGAAAATCTAGGGGCATTCTTGTTGTAGACTTGTTTATGAATATGCAACATAACTCCTTGACAAATTATGTAAAAGTGGGGGTGAAAATGAGACTCCCACTTAATCTTATGATATATATGAAGGGGAACTGGGTCTTTCACAGTCCACTTCCATCCCATGATAGGAAATTCGGAACCAAAACAGATAGCATCCATTATTTAGGGAATCATGAAAAATGGAGGGTAAACCCTAGAAGAGATACTCCTCTTTCTCCTATACTCTATTATGGCTTTCTCCAAATTATCAGACAAAATTTGGGGCCAATTCATTATTGTTGTGTTTGCGGTTGCATCTATTAATGGAAACCATTCTAGGGAAAATTTGGTACTATTGGGCTTGCCGAACATTCTACATAGCATGGGTACTGTAAAAACTATGAGGGGGAGCTATAGATGTTGTAGAATACATACCCGATTTATCCGTTTTGATATTGCCTTCATTTTGTGTCAAGGTTCACATAACTTCTGCTGGGTCTTCATTCTCCTTACAAATTTCTCGGGGAATTGTTTGTTGTAGAATGATTGTGGCTCTAGTAGAAGGTACATAAGTTGCAGGTTGTCTGGTGAAAAAGATCCCATAAACTCTTGCCTGCTATTATTAAATTCTATGTCTGAGACATCCACTTGATCAACTATCCACTTGACCATATCTGTATACAGAACTAACTTTGGTCTCATGGCTATGCAGTGCAGAAATCTGCATGCCATCTCAAAGATGGAGGCGCCTAAGGAAGCATGACCATCGGATGTGGCCTTTCTTACTAGAGGTCTTGGTTGCTCTTCTTCTAATAAATCATACATGGTTTCCCACGTATAGGTTCCTCTATCTCTCTTTCATGTAGTATCAGAAAATAAAGGATTCATTTCTAATTTCCTAGATGCAGCTACATTGCCCCTCTTTGCCATTGCTCCTGATGACGCTTTCTGATGATTTTTCTTGAAAATGGAGCAAAACAGAAGCTATCGGATATACAGAGATAAGAATAAACCTGAGAATGAATAATACAGATAACTTTGAAAAGGTGACAAGAAAGGAGCTTTTATATTAATGCAGGTGAGAAGATATTGTATCACGTTGAACTGTCTTTCAAACGTAAATGCTACTAACCCTTACGAAATTACCACTAATGGTTCCTTATCCCCAACTTTATTGGTCATTAATGTTCTGCTTCGTAAGTCGGGCAAGGACATTTTAGGGTGGTGAGCCTTTAAACTTCAAAAATATCTATTTTGTGATTGTGATGCAATATCAGAAATCGCATCATCGCATTGTGATTATTGCATTTTCTCTAACATTTCTTTAGTTTCTATGGGATGTGAGATGCGAGCTACTGATTATCAGTTTCAAAGGATAGCTTATTTGTTAGGATTTTCTATGTAAATTCCTTTTTCCTTAAGTAGTGGACTTGAGTTCTTGTCTATAACATATTTCAGAATCTGGTCTAGTTTTTCAATCGCATATTGCAATCTCGCATATCGCATGGTTTAAGATACTTTGTCAAGGCACACTCCTTGTGAGTGGTGATTTGCGAAGAAAGACTTATCTTAATAAGAAATACTTTAGAATTTTTTTTAGTTCATATGGGAAACCCAATAGTTTCAAGGTTTTAGCGCCACATTCTTTTTTATTTCTTTTCACTAGTTCTGGTGGATAGCAAGGATTTCTACATGCTTGATCATGTAATATGCAAAAAAGGTGGAGATTTTCTAGATTTTTCAAAAGGTTTTATTTTTATATCTTGCTTCATTCCAAAAATTAACAATAAAAATGCCTAAATGCTAAACTTATTTTTGGAAGGATTTTTTAAAGGGTCTCCATTCATTATTATAATATTGACTATCATTATTAATAAATGGGGGGTTGTTTAATAGAACAACAAGACCCAACACTAAAGATAACACCGGGAGAACTTTTCTTCTCAGATCGACTCCTTTCCTAATCTGCATCAGTGAAGCCTTGGAGCTTCACTCCTTTTGTCCTCTTGTACCATCCCCCATACATGGTTGTGCCTCTGAGGTACCTAAACACATGCTTTGGTGGCTTCCAATAAAGCTTGGTAAGCTTCACCATGGCTTGACTCAACTGATTAGCTACATAATGTATGTTGGACCTTGTGTTTTGTAGATACATCAAGGATCCCATAAGCTATGTATAGATGGTAGCATAAACTCCATCTCTTGATGAAGCACTCTCCTTCCTCCATTTTGTATCTAGAGTTGTGTCCATAGGCTTGCAAATCTCGACGTAAAATATCTAAAGTATTCAGAGGTGTACTTCCCCTGACTCACAAACATCTCACCATGACCCTAGCATACTTCCAACACAAGTAATGTATCAATCCCATGTCCTTGATCTCAATTATCTTTCAAGGTCCTCCTTACAAGACCAGATCAACTTCTCATCTCCTTTAAGTATCAAGTCATCAACATACAATAACAAGATAAGGAACTTTCCATATACCAAAATGTGATATAGGTTGGCCTCTCTTCACTTTTGGTGAGTCCCAAGCCACTGAAATATGTGTAGGTCTGGGTGTACCACACTGAAGGTGCTTGTTTGAGACCATACATGGATTTTTTGAGTCTACACACATCTCCCAGTCATATGTCCCAAATCCCTCCCGCTACTCTATGTAAATTTATTCATTAATAAAACCATCAATAAAGGTGGTCTTCACGTCAATCTGGTGGATCTTCCACCCCATCTATGTAGTTGATTCTGGAATGGTTATGATCGAGTAATATATTTCCATTGTTGCAAATGTTTCCTCATAGTTCACTCCCTCTACCTGAGAGAACCCTTTGGCCACAAATCTAGCCTTGTACTTCTCAATTCTCCCATTAGCTGCATGCTTCAATTTGTAGATCCATTTGGAACCAACTATTGAATTGTATGATGGCCTCGACATCACCTCCCATACATTATTATTTATGATGGAGTCATACTCCTCCCACCATGGAATAACCACACACTGGTTGAGAAACTTCTTCCTCAAATGCAGAAGGCTCTAACTCAATGAGCTTTCTAATGAGAGCCATATACCTAATAGTAGCAACTATCCCAAACATTGTAGGGTGGCCTGCTATTGCTTTCACAAAGGATGAGACTGATGGGGAGATAAACACTTTGTCTGTTATTTATGTCATGACTTTTGTGACCAACTTAGAAGCATATTCAACAAGAACTAATTCTTCATACAATAGACATTTATGTCATATGGGGAGAAATGCCTTATTTGGAAGAGATGGATTTGTTGCTTAACTTCGCAAAAACAATGGTATCTTTCTAATCTCTCTCAATATTATTTTTGAGATAAAAGTAGTGAAACAGAAACAAATAAGGCAATGGTAATGGCTATTATAAAAAAAAATGCTAATTAGATTAAGTAAGAAACATCTAATGGTTATTGTAGCTAGCATGTTCAATGTACCTGATTATTTTAGGCTAAACATAATGGAATTTGTTTTGTTAGTTAAATTATGCAGTGTTTTGAATGGATGGAGGAATATACAAAGTTAAGGGCTATAGATTTCTTATTGAGATTCTTTTGATAAATATCGAATTCACATAATTGTACCAAAATAGGTGAAACTTCATTGAAATATTACAACTTAAAACTAAGAAACAAGTCTTGTTGTGTAATTGATCACCAACACTGGTTACAAGCTTTACTTGACATGTAACATGTACATTAATGATAATTTTGGAGGAATCTACATTTGTATTTTTGCAATGAAAAAGAACACATATAGTCAGTTAACTAGGGTAACATTTATTTCCATATGCCTCGTTACTAATGAAGGTTGAATTGTAAGTGTAGCATTGTTGAAAATTAAAAACTAGTTTCCCGCAGAGGTTCAACTTTTTATATTAGCTTTGTCAAGTTGAAAGTTGATTTTATTGTGTAATTTTGGAAAAATTGCATGTTTGGTATGTATAATAGATTTTTCTTTAAAAACTTGTATTCCTTCATTCAAAAAGAGTAGATAATACGGTTGTGAGGGACAATTACAACCATAGGCCTCTTTCCGATGGGTGCCTTCAAATAAGGTAAAGGGGAAAGGGAAGATGCCTTAATGCCCCCTAGGCCCGTCACTTGAAGAGGAGAAAACATTGCCCTCCTGTAGGTTATTTCTACCATTAGAGGATCAACAAAAAAACTAGTAATATATGATTGTCTTGAAGAGCTAGAAGAGGAGTTGGTCCATTGATAATTTTCCTGTCTCAAGGGAGTGGCCTGCTGGTACCATCTTGGAGTGGAGGACTACCTGCCACAAAGGAGAGCCCTATCCCGAGAGAATGGTATCTATTCAAGTGACATATTTAGGAAATTCTTAGAAAAGAGTCGAAGATTGTTTTTGAAGACATTGGAAAGTGATATCTCATTCAATACACAACTCCCTTGGGAGAGCATTTCCTATTTGTTACTATGAAATTACAACTTCTATTGAAACTAAATTATTCATGCTTAACTATTCCTTTCTAAATTTGCACCATCTTGACTATCAAGGTTTCCTATTTTAAATTTGTTCAATGTTGCATATGTTTTGGGAACACTCTAATTTATTTCTATATTGATAACTTAAGAAGTTAAGTGATGAATATTGGTAAGTTACATGAGGAATATTGGTCATCGTATTGGTAATATTAGGAGTATAAAATCAGATGCTAATATGATCTTTGATGGCAAAGATATGATAGAAAAATTAAATTGTGTAGCTAATAATTTCAGCTTTCTATTTATTTTAATTTTAATTTGGTTTGTTTGTTTGTTGTGTCTATGTAGCGACATAACATGTTTTTTTAATAATGTTCAACATAATAGGTTTTTATAATAATGTTTAGAATGATGGTGTTGCGTCCTCTCATTATTTCCGTCTCTTTGGCGACATAGGGCTTTTTCCATCACTCTGGTGACATATAGGTTTTCTTTAAAATGGGTGAAATGATGGTTTCGTGCCCTATCAATGCATTGTAACACCCTCAGAAGTCTCTCAAAAATAAATCGGAATCTCAGCTCAAAGGATGTAATCAACCCTGCCTTGGACAAGATTATAAAGAAGTTTTCATTGTGCAAAACATTCCAAAGCCTCTTTACCTGCCGAGCAAGAATGCAAAGTCACTTTACATGGAAGAATGCAAAGTCATGTAAGAATGTTGCAAAGTCATGCAAGTCATGGAGCAACATGGAGCAACATTCCAAGCTGATTTACATGCAAGAATGCAAAGTCACTTTACCTGCTGAGTAGCACGAATAGTAGACAGAAAGTCGTTCTCTCACCCATGTTTTCGACGGGGCTGTTTTCGTCAAGCTTGGCTGATGTAGAAATAAGATTATAGCCCCTAATTATGTCTTTCAATTTGGGTTTCCTGAAAATGGTGGAACCCGCCTTGTATTGCATACAAAAATTGGTAGCTTAGGGTCCTAGTAGGGGTGATGTTGATGCAACATGCAGCCCTTAGATTAAGATTTCTCGAGAGAAAGCTTCTATTTCACCTCATGCAATCAGTTTGCTAGTGCCACGATTTGGGAGACGAGAATATTGAGCTCCTGGTTCTCAAGTCCCTACATTATGAGGTTACATCTATGATTTGAAGATTCATGGAGATGACCTACTATAGGCTATGTGGACCTGCCATAATGTTTACTTAGGTAACAAAAACATGGTTAATTACACA
Organism: Pinus taeda; assembly: GCA_000404065.3. NCBI lineage: Eukaryota > Viridiplantae > Streptophyta > Pinopsida > Pinales > Pinaceae > Pinus > Pinus taeda. The sequence goes on from APFE030850308.1 coordinate 122,477, forward strand.
GCTGCTAAGGCCCGTCTTAGAAAAATGCTCGTCATAGAGTTTTGCACATGGAGTCTGATTTCTTAACCATCCCCTTGTAGACCATTTTTGTATATGACCTCATTGTTCCTGCAAAGAAATCGAGTTCCGATGATGTTAATAATAACCTTTTTGTATAGAATTTTTTTCTAATGTGAAATATATTTTTGGGGTTTTGCATCCTTCTCCATTTAAATCAATTGGGGGTCATGATGGTGGATTTGATTCCACTATTATCCCCTCGACAAATATTTTTGATCTATTTGATTCCATGGATAGAGATATGTTGAATGCTAAGTATTGGGAGACATGGATGTATAAGATTGCTCTTGAAGGTAGAAAGGGTACGCTGGTTAATGAGGATTTTGAATGGGATGGAGACTTGGAAGTTAAAATCAACAAGAAGCTTCGACGAGATGCATTTTTGGTTTTCAGGGCACTATGTAAGCTCTCAATGAAGAGTATACCTCAATATTTTATCTCCGATGCCTGGCATTGGAGCTATTGAATATGCTTGAGTTGTCTTCTAGACGAGTGAGAGTTATTGAGTTTGGTTTTGTGCCCTGATTGTGAAATTCCTCACTCTTGCATTGTGTGTTAATGTTTCTTGGAGATTGAGATAGGATTTAAATTCATTTCCAATCACAATCCACAACTTGAGCCAAAACCCTAGTATACTATGTGTTACACTAAAATTTGTCACCATGACTATCTGCAGTTAATATGGCTCCATCAATAGTCATATTATCCTCCTTGTCAAGCCTAATACCTTTTCTCTTCATGTCAAACTTCAAAAAGAGAGAAAGTCACTAAAAAACATGTTTATCTCTGGGTACGCAGGTTCTCTCTACCTTGCCTGCGTGTACGCATCCAAAACTCATTGTACCTGCATACTTGTATGCTCTGTAAGTCAAGGGATGGGTGCGTACCCCTGTAAAGGTCAAAAGGCGCGAGTTTCATCTTTCTTTAAAAAGTTACTTGTGGTCACTTCTAGAGCCTTCTAGAAGGGTGTTTGACGTGTATTGAGCGCCTCCAGATGGTTCATGCATCCCTATGATAGAGGAGCTTATCCCATCAAGAGAGGAGCTACCCCATCCAAAAGAGGGAGTATCCCATTGATGTTGGAACTGAATATCCTCCTCTAGAATACTATAAATACACGCATTGGGCCGAAGGAGGGAAGGTTGAAAAGCTGAACATTCTAAAGGGTAAATGCTGCTGGAATTAGGACTTCCATTGTTGACTTGTGAGGAGAGATCACTATCCTTCCTTGTTGCCATATTGGGAGTGGGTGAGCTTGTCAAAGTAGAAGGAAATCTCTTGTTGGACCCTGGGAGGAGCTTGCACAACACCAAGGCTCAGGTTGTAATGGTTCCTTTTTTGTTTCCTTAATACAAATAAGTCCATTCTTCTCAATGAATTGTTGTTAATGAATTATTTCATGTACTCCTTGGTCTATGTGATGAATATGCTTTGTTTTATGAAATATTCAGGTGTTATGTAATCGTTTTCTTTGTTAGTGTATGCAGGTCTTAAAGTGAAGGAGGAGCTCATCTGGATCAGCAAGGCTGGACTGCTACAACAAGCGTTGGACCTAAGGTAAGATCGGAAAACACTTGGTTTCTCATAGAATAATGTATGTTTAGAGAAGGATTGCTCTTGTTTGTTTGTTTGTCACTAGAGAGTCTTAGACTCCTAGGGAGGTTAGGTTTGTCCGCAAAAATAACTCTTTCCGCATGACAAATTGGCGACTCCACTGGGGAATCCATTGATGTGATTGATTTTTCCTTTGAGTATTACTTTGATCTGAAAAAAGTCTTGTTTCTTTTGTTTTTTGGTTTCTTGACTGTGTTTTTGGGTGGGTTAGCTTAGAGTCTAGTTAGAATTTAGTTTTTCTTATTTTGCAGTAGTACGCACCCTCTGAGTTAGACACAGTGCGTACCTATACGCACTATATCTGTGTACCCAGAGCGTGCATGCACCTGGTTTAACAGGCTACCTGCGTACCCTGTTAAAATTGAGAAAATTTCCTTTTTAATCACTTTTTCCCTTTAGATTTTGTTTTTCTTAGTCTTTACTGCCCAGATCCACTGGTTGACTGTCAAAAATCTTCACCTGCACTTGTTCCATCAGTGTCGAAAGTTTTAGTGAAATTCCTTGAGATTTTAGCCTTAGGGTTTTGATTTTTATATTGGTCCTGTAGTGACTTTGGGTTTAGAAGTTGCAAAGCCTTAGATATCTCTGGTTTTGTCAGTCTTCTTAGGAGTCGGACCAGTCG
>APFE030850308.1:134776-204081 GCA_000404065.3 Pinus taeda
ATGGTTAATTTTGGAGATATGAGTTTGGGGGTGCACTTTACACGGGGTACGCACCCCGCCTTCAAGAACAGAGCGTGGGTACGCACCTGGCCTGAAGGTAGGTTGCGTACCCGACCCTTTTTCCTTTAAAGAAAAAGGTTGGGGTACGCAGGTTACCCATGGGCCACCTGCGTACCCCGAGGAGCGCATCCCAAAACCCCTATGCCTCCAAAAAATCAAACTAAAACTTAAAACTAAATTCTAAACGGATGAAATTGAAGAGGAGGATGTTGTGGATTACCTGGGGGAGACGGCGTTCGATTCCAATGGTCTGATTTTCCGCAATGTCCACAGGAAGTTTCTTGCCAAAAGCCCTTTTTTCAACCTCAACAGTAAAATGGTAAAAATGACATGGTAAAAGTCTTTTTTATAGGTTTTTTGGATAAATAAATGTTATATTTGTTTATTTTTCACCATGGAAAGTCATTTTAATGCATTTTTGCCCATCTCAAACAGGTATGAGTAATGTATCACTTTTGTGCAGGACAGAGGGACTTTCAGGGAAACTTGTCACTTTTTCACAAATCAGACATCAGAGTCATCTCTTAAGCCCTTTTCTGACTCCTAAAAACTGAAAAGATTGCCGAGCGTTTATTTTACACTCGTTAAAACGGAATTAAAAGACGGTCCTCTTACAGCCCTTTTCTGACCGAAAAAACAAGAAAAGATTGCCGGATTTTGTCGTTTCAAATTCGATATTGGAAATAAAACGACGTGTCCTTGATCGCTTTTTACTTTTCAGGTCAAAGACACTAACTATGAAAATATCCTTGGTCGCAAGATCAAGCGGTTCTCCTAGGTATTATTTTATACTTTTTTCGGGCTTAGGAGACACAAATTTACGAAAAAGTTCAATCTGGAGTCCTCTAAGTTTTTCAGACTCTCTAAATATGAAAAACGCCGAGTTTCTCCTATACTGGACTCGTTAAAATTTCACAGTAAAGGACCTGTTCTATTACAAACAGGAACGGACCACTCCTTCTTAGGGTTCGCATCAAAAACTAAGTGGGACTCATCCGAAGGATGAGCTTACAAACAAGCATATGTTATCCTCCTCAAGCTTGTAAAAAATAAAAAGGTACTTGCCAGAAATGGTGGGGGGAAAATGAGAAGAATGAGCCTATTTGATGTCCTTTTGTCTCAGAAATAAAACCTTACTACCACTCTTGAACATGACACTCATTCATTCGCCTGGGTTGGGAAATCCCTTGTCTCACAGTTGACCAAAATCATTGACATTCTTTAGCTGGGTTATGGGATTCAACTTTGAGTCATTCGTCACCAAACCATCTGTTGTGTCGTTATGTGTTCAAGAGGTCTGTAAACAAAACATTCAACTGCAAAATATCTATCATTCATTGTGTCATCATTGAGTCAGTCCTTGTAGCAACATTTCTTCAACTTGAACTATGACTTCGTGTTGTAGGCATGCCTGCGAAGGGTCACTTTCTATCGACATCAGCACATTATCTAGAGAGTTGACTTATAAATCGTCAGTACCTTGAGGTCTGCATGCATCAATGGCAGGTTTCTCGCCTTCGACGTCAGTTTTCATCATTGACTTGCGATCGAAGGATTCCATGAAATGTTCGACACCGACTCATTCATTCACATCTCATGAATTGTGTTGGTGGGTACTTTGAGAACCATTGACAATATTGGTGGTTTCTCTCACACTTGTTAACGGTTTATATCATTGACCGGTAATCAAGTGGTTTCTACCATGTTCGACATCGACTCATTCATTCACATGGCTAGAATCGTACCAATTCGGGAACAGAAATGAAGACCCTGGATCTAGTTTCCACCATCCAGGCTGCGAGGAGTTTTGTATTCAATATGTTGTAGACCAATCATAAACAGATGGCTGCGTCCATGCTGTGTCTACGAGAGTCTATGATTATGATGTATTATGAAATCATTCTTGTACCAGAACAGTTAGTCCATAGTTAAAGTTTTGATCTGAGTATGGGAATGCCTACCTCAGTATGATATGATATTTTACATGTATTTTGTGTTGAAAATTGCAGGTTCCAACCGGGCTATCCACAAGATGATCCTCGAAATGATAAAGCACTCCACCCTTCTTATATGACTTAACACCCTTATCTATTACAGGCTTCGTACTTTAGGGGGCAATCTGTTACACTGAATTTTGTCACCTTGACTATCTGCAGTTTATGTGGCCTCATCAATAGCCACATTGTCCTCTTTGTCAAGCCCCATACCTCTGCTCCTCATGTCAAAACTTCAAAGAGAGAGAAAGTCACTTGAAAACATGTTTATCTCTGGGTACGCAGGTTCTCTCTACCTTTCCTGCGTGTACGCACTCCATATACATTAGACCTGCGTAGTAATACCACTCTGTAAGCCAAAGGATGGGTGCGTACCCCTGTAAAGGTCAAAAGGCGCGAGTTTCATCTTAAAAAAAGTTACTTGTGGTCACTTCTAGAGCCTTCTAGAAGAGTGTTTGATGTGTATTGGGCGCCTCCAGATGGTTCATGCATCCCTTGATAGAGGAACTTATCCCATCAAGAGAGGAGCTACCCCATCCAAAAGAGGGAGTATCCCATTGATGTTGGAACTGAATAACTTCCTCTAGAACACTATAAATACAGGCCTTGGGCCAGAGGAGGGGAGGTTGAAAGCTGAACATTCCAAAGGGTAGATGCTGCTGGAATTAGGACTTCCATTGTTAACTTGTGAGGAGAGATTACCATCCTTTCTTGTTGCCATATTGGAAGTGGGTGAGCTTGTCAAAGTAGAGGAAATCTCTTACTGGACCCTAGGAGGAGCTTGCACAACACCAAGGCTCAGGTTTTAATGGTTCCTTTTTTGTTTCCTTAATACAAATAGTCCATTCTTCTCAATGATTTGTTGTTAATGAATTATTTCATGTACTCCTTGGTCTATATGATGAATATGCTTTGTTTTATGAAATATTCAGGTGTTATGTAATCATTTGATTGTTAGTGTATGTAGGTCTTAAAGTGAAGGAGGAGCTCATCTGGATCAGCAAGGTTGGACTGCTACAACAAGCATTGGATTTGAGGTAGGATCAAACAACACTTGGTTTCTCATAGAATAATGTATATTTAGAGAAAGATTTCTCTTGTTTGTTTTGTTTGTCACTAGAGAGTCTTAGACTCCTAGGGAGGTTAGGTTTGTCCGCAAAAATAACTCTTTCCGCATGACACTATGTCCATGCATTTTATATGTCCATTTAATATTTACAAATTTTGCTTGTTTGTCATAGTATCCTATCAAATTGTTACTTTCAAGTGGTTTCTTCCTGTCTATCATGGTATCCTGTTCAATTTATACTTTCAAGTAGTTTCTTCTGTATTTACATTTCAACATATAATATGTTGAAGATTATATAGAATCTTATTTTCGACAGTTATAGTATTTTTAAATGTTGTAGGCAATTTTACTTGCCACAGATTGGAAGAAACGGCTCCAGATTGATGAAAGTATAAAATTGTAACTTTATTTACTAGAACTGTCATCATTATTGTTTAAAAAAAAGGGGTACATCACTACTTGAAACATATACTATTCCACTGCAAGAAATTCTAGTGCTTTATTAAATGAAGTCTCATCCACCTTTAAATTATTTGGAACTAGTGTTGCAACAATCCCATATGTAAGTGGCTGCTATAAAATCTTCAAATCCAGATCTAAGGCTCACATGGGAATAAAATAGGAAGACCTACCGATTAAGATAGGATTACATAAAAGGATAAATCCCCTAGGCTTCCTCTAGTGCAACAAAGTAATTTATGAAATAAGGCCCTAGTATTGGATCCCATAAATTGATACTCATAGTTGGCCAATTTTCATGCTACTTTTATTTGTCGCTCAAGTTGATTAGGTTAATCCAAAACTAATGCTAGGGGAGAAGCTATATGAGATAAACTTGGCTACTAAACACTTGATGACCATAAAACAATTTTTCTCCATTCCCTTTTACCTCTTCACTTACAAAGAAGTTTCGGGGAATCAATCACTTGAATTTGCTTAGTAGCTTTCACAATGCTTGCATGATTTTCGATCCAGCCTTTCACAATTCAATTACCTCTCAATAAATTACTCTTGTTGGAGTCATTAGGAGGGTTTTTGCAATAGCCAAAGGTCAGCCTCTTCCTAGGACTATCTTGATTGAATACAAAAGGAAAAGAACAAGTTGCTAGGACTATCTTAGTGCTTCTTTGTTATTGCATGCATTACAAAAATAAATCACCCTCATTTCTATACTAGAGAATCATATATACTTCTTTTTATCTAAGGTGAGTGGACTATATTTATGTTCATTTGTGCTTTACTTGTCCTTAACTGTGTAATCGTATCCATTTTGGTACCATTGTTGTTTTCGTCATTTTGTCCTTTATGATGTAGCATTTTATAGATCATTGTAATATCTATTTTTTAGAGAAAATTGCTATTTGTCACTCTTTAATTATGCCTTGGTATGGAATTTGACTTTTTGAAAGCTTATGGAAAGTATTTAGCTGACCTCTCCCTTTCACCATCAATGAAATCTCAGGTCTCTAGAGCGAGTGTAATTGCTGAAAAGCTATATCTCTTAGCTCAAAAGTTATGTGTCCATTGAGATATTATCAACAGATGGGAAGTATTCCATGCCACAATTGGCCTCCCACTTTAGGCTCTATTCTGCATACAAGAAAGAAAAATCTCTTTAACTTCAGGGCTTCCCGGGACCTGAAAAATTCTTGTTCATTTTGTAATATTTTGTTCTTGTGTCATGAAGCCTGGTGATGTAGATTCTTGATTTCACAATATGAATCATTATGATTCTATAGATTAGAAGAGTGGCACCATATCCCCCTTAATTCAGTGTCAAAAGCACGGTAAATACTCGCAATGGCCCTATTAGAAGATTTACAGATTGTAATTTGTAAAGACAAAAACTTATAATTACACTAATTGATTTAAGACAATTATAAATGAGAACACTATAATTATATATTAAATACTAAAATATCATGGTTGTTGGTTTTATTACATGGAGAAAAGGGCTTAACCTAATTTATTATCATTGCTTTAAATGCTATTTTTGGCATGATAATTTTAACATTTCTTGAGGGGATTTTAGGCATTTGTGGTTCATTTCTTTTGAACTTAGTCTCAGAGTATCCACAGTAGAAACCATATTTCTGACAACGTTTCAAATCCCAACAAGGATCCATCATCAGGACCAATAGGTTGAGGGGATTTATATTTGGAAAAATTACTGCAACTTGTTGAGAACCTAGGAATGTTTTCTTGTAAGTGAAGTAATGGTTATTTCTAAAAGCTCAATAGAATCATTTCATTTATTGTATGATCTATTAATTTCCCACTTAAAGTGCATTTTGTTAGAAATTATGAAAAGGGGTCACTTTACACCGATCATTTATTAAGGTAAATCAATCCATAGGGGCACTTGTTTGGCATAGAAAAATATTTTTGTCTACTATACTATGATTTCAGTTTAAAGGTAATCCTGAATTACCATTCTAGGTGCTACAAGAAAACTCTCCTCTTGATATTTGTTTTTTTCTAATATACCTATGACGTTCAGTTTGAGAATAATCCTAAACTAGTTTTGTAGGTACTACAAGGAAACTTTGGTCTTGATATTTTGTTTACTTGTGAGTCTGGATTGGCCATAACTCTGAGTCTGTTTATTTTGGAGGATTCTCAAAGTACCTATCATGTTTATTATGTTAGTTATTAAAGCTTATTTTTGTTTTACTTTGTATTGAGATTGAACATTCATATTTATATTTTTGTTCACTAAATGTGAACCATATACTCACTGGTGTCGACAGGAAATTTCCTTAGAGACAACAGTGGAAATTTATATTTAACATTATATTTAATTTGTTTTGCTAATGATTGTTGTCATAGTCTATTGTATGCAATCTGTATTTATTTCTCGGTCTTCATATTTTGTTTACTCGTGAGTCTCGATTGGTCATAAATCTAAGTCTATTTATTTTGGACGATTCTTAAAGTATCCATCATGTTTATTATATTACTTATTTAAGCTTATATTTGTTTTACTTTGTATTGATATTTCACATTCATATTTATCTTTTTCTTTCACTAAATTTGAACCATATACTCACTGGTGTCAACAATAAATTTCCTTAGAGACATCAGCGAAAATTTATATTTAACCTTTATTTTAGTCTATTTTTCCAATGATTGTTTTCATATTTTGTTGTATGAAATTTGTATTTATTTTCTGGTATAATGTCTAATTGTTTGGATAATATGGTACTCTAATTTGACTACTATGAATATTCAATAGAACAATAAGTATTTTATTGCAGGTCACACCATGACTAAGGAAAAATTGGAAATGCAGCTTCGGTACTTCACCTTGCAATGGTTTCATGTGGACTGCTTTTGAAATGTTCATGCCTTTCTCATTTGATATATTTGATTGAAAAGCTTAATTTTTTATGTAGTACTGTGAACACTTTTCTGATTGTCCTTCCCATTAATTTGCTAAGGATGCAATATGGGTTCTTTTAATAGATCTTAAAAGGGTTTTCAAGTAGCACCAAGGCCTTGAAGAGAATTACTCATGTGCAACATGTATAAGGCCACTATTCATAGGTACGTTCAGGACACCTACAAACTCCACTATTGGGCATCAAATGGTCAAAGGTGAACAACTAGTCAGGCATATAAATGCAGGAGTTGATGCATTGTTTCAAAATCAATATGAAAATATCTTATCTGTAGGCCCATCTACTACTTAATGATGGAATTTCATTGCCATGGGCATGTTGAGGTTTTTTCTCTTTTATCTTTCAAATTGAACTCCTTTTATATTGGTTTAATTTGGGAAGCTTGCTACATTTGAAATCAACATTTTTTACTATCAACATAACTCATTCTAATTTCATTGCATATTTCTTCAATGGTCATTTATATTATGTTTGCTTCTAGAAATTCCCCAATTGGTTGTGTTATGTAATGTGATGGACACATACTAGAGAAGGTTCTAATTGGTACTTGAATGGTCATTAATTGATTTCATGTTTTTTTGTGTCAATTCTTGTCCAAAATTCCTTAGTTTTGAAAGGTTAATAGTGTCGTATTTGATGGAGAACTATGGAATTTTTAATAATGTCTCATTTATCCATACATACAAAATAATTTGGATAATCATTTTATTAGGGCCTGACTCCACCCCTGGGCATTTATTTTCCATGCGGTTTTCTAAATCTACCATTGATGGTACCTTACCGTCTGAATAATATCTCGTAGCTTTCCAAGTGTAAATATTACTAATTCAATTACATATCTCCAACACATATTTGTATGTTATAGTATACATAAACCTATAGACAGTGATAAATCAAACACAATGAGATGTTGTTGTGACTTCTTTCCCAAAGTTCACATCTCTACACTCTATTGCTGACATCAAGAAAAAAAATATTGATGCAATCAAGGTTAGTAGAACTCATATTCTTGTATATCATATTTAGAAATGGTGACTTTTATTTTAGAAAGGAGTTTCGAATGGAGAGAAAGGGTTGAATCTGATCTTCAGTTATTTAGGGAAATTCATCCATGACATGGAAAAAAACATTTGAGCCTCATGCATTCATGCAAAGTAGTCAAATTTTAAAATGACTCCATTGTAGATGAGATAAAATGAAGCATACACATCTTCATATAATTTCTAAATCTGATAAAAATTGTTGGTTTATAGAAGTTATTGTATGGATTTGGATTTATTAACTCTCTTACAAATTAAATAGTCTTTCTGGAATCAATGTGCACCTCTTATTCTTTTAGTGAATATGCAGTCATATTGTTGATGTGAATGACAAGCCAAAGAATCTAGTGGAATAATTGACTATATTGATAAGAATTCCATAGACACATGGAGAACATGTTGGCTTGATCCTAGAGGCCACCAAGTAGATCAAACTAAAAGGCTTCTATCATAAATTTAAAGATTAACTAGTGGTTCCTTCCCTTCGGACTTTGTTTCATGGTGTTCGCTACATATTTATGACACCCACAAGGTGAACATAGAGATTATGCGATGAGATTAGTACGAAAGTTGGAAATATACAACTTCATCCTCTAATGCACACATGGTGAAGACCTAATTGGATAGTCTAGAAACCACTATAGAATTGACCTTCTTGTAGATGCTAGACTAAATATGACATTTTTCCAGATAAGGATATATACGAGGTGTTTCTTATACACTACGTGAAAGAAATGATTCCCATAGTTTAGAGGAGTCTTAACAAAATAACACACCCTTGTTGGTCACTTTAATTGCTGGTTAAAGTGCTACATAAATTGTCAACCTAGGGAATTCTGATTATTTCAAAGGCAACTACGTACTATCTATACTCAATCTTAAAGGCACTAAAAGTTGTAGTACAAACAAATCACACCTCACTTTAACAACTGAAGCTCCACTCTGTGTTACAGAAAATATACTCTATTGTGGATATCTGTCAAGGAATGTTTAATTTCATTCAAAGAATAATCTAGCAAAAAGAAATAAATCTGCAAAGGAAAACAATGGCTATGCTATAATAGAGAATTAGGACCCTATCCCCGGAGCGGGAACCTTCAGCACCTGCCTCTGTTTATCTAGCTCGCCAATTCCCTCTGTAAACTTAATCACCGTGATACACTAATGAAATAACTTTAACCAATGCAACAATCGATTAAGAAAGGGACAGAGTTTTATCAAAGGTAAAAAAATATCCAGAAAATAGTACTTGTTAACAAGGTATGAAAAAAAATCACACTTGACACACTTCAGAAATATAATGGGTGAATCTTGTGATGAAGGTGGGCCCTGTCCTTCTCACAAGATTCCCCAGGAGATGAGAACTAGAAAAAGATGTTCAAAACAAGAGTTTTATTCATCCATCAATATGTCATGTTATAGAAAGAAAAGATTCTAGTCCTGTCCCTTCAACTGAGCCTTTCCTGTAGTCTGCTCATCCCCCCTTCTAATGTAGATGTCTCCTCTTTATAAAGAGGAGACATCTATTATGAAAGATTTACAATATAAACTCTATTTCAAACCATTATACAAAAATAGGGAAATCAGTTTTCCATCAACAAAATGTTGTTACAGTAATACTGTCTTTAGATTAGGGACGTTACATCCAATGTAACAGCTTCCTCGGTGATCGATCTGGTTTCTCTGATGCTATCAAATTTGGAAAGAAAATCTCAATTGTTTCAACTTCGAGATTTGCGTGCTGTTCTTACTATTTCAACAACTGCAAAAATAGTCCCGCCAACTCCAGGCAGTTTCAGCAACGCGGGCTACACATCATTCTTTAATTGTTCAGCAACTAATCAATTGAAAGATTAACTATGAAGATAGTGTGATTATATGTTAAATAATTAAATGTATAGTGATTCGAAGAATCACTGCATACCTTTGGAATAATTGAGTGAAAACACTAACAAGGACTTTCGAATATAGGTTGAAAAGGGTGATATTATAACAAAATGTATAGTCAGAAAGAGACAATATGAGGTCCTAACATCCCCCCCAACTGAAAGGGTTGTCCCCATGCAAATTTTACTCTGAGTCTGAGTCAGAGTACTGGGATGTATAATGAAAATTTCTTATATAGTAAGTATAAAAGGTGTTTTTAACCATGTCTCTGAAACCCTGGGCATTCTGAAATTTTTGCCATGCTACAAGATCCTCCTTTTTGGGTAACCTGAGGTCAGCTTTGTATTGCTGTGCTGGGATCCAAAGAAGAGGGAAGTGAAAATGATAACCCAACCAATTCTCGGCACACTATTGAATACATTTAACATAGTTAGGTATTCGTGAAGTTGTTGCCTGAAGATTAAGTGGGTTAAAGGGATGGTATTCCCTTCTCTCCTTAGGGAAATGTTCCCAGAATAGATTGTTTGCTTGTATGTCCAAAGTTCCCTTAGTCTTAACATAATGTTAGCAGTCCTTTAAGACTGCTGCCTGTAGTTTTCTGATATGCTCAGTCATTCTTGGCTCTTGTAAAACCCGACGATGTTGATCAATAAAAACAACGGCATTCTGAGGTTCGGCTCAGATCCAGAGAAGTTAGTTCTCTTCATTGTCTGTTGCTAACATGAAAGCAATTTGCCAGGTAAGCTAGTTGGCCAGGAATGAAACGAAGGCTCTGATCTGAATGTCACCAACTAGAGGAATCAAATTAAGCTTCCTATCTTCAGGCATGACCTCATTATGAACATAGAGTTCACATAAAAAGTTTTGTTCACTAATTGATGCTTCTGCAAAAGTATGAATAAACTGCTGAGGTGTAGACACCTCGTGGGGTCGTCCATCTCTGACCGCTTTCACTTGGAGGAACGCTAAGCATTCTCTTAAAAACACAGAATAGTTAAAGGATGGTTTTCTAGTGGCCAATAATATTTGAACTAACTCAAATATAAGAGACAATCTAGTTTTCAATTCCTTATTTTCCTTATGCTGTGCACGAGAGTGTTCTAGGACTTCCCAATTTCTATATACATGATTTAGCCATAATGATTTATGTTCCTATAATTTATTTTCTTGTGACAGAGCATACTCTTTCTTCTATGTATCCCTCAGTTTTTGAAAACTTGAGGCCTGAGTGAAGACTTTCCTTGCACACCAAGGTTTAGTCTGAGTAAACACATTCTTCGAAAACTTTGGTGCTACTTTTTCAGCTTTAACAATTGGGGTAGGCCGGGGTACTTGTGGTTTCATTTCTTCTCCAGAGGTCTTTGAAGGCCCTACTGGTTCTTGTGTAACAGTAGGGCGTTCCTTTTTAACTATGGCAAGAGTAAATGCAGGAGTCGATCCAGGGAATGGGACTTCAATTATCTCATAAACAGCTCGACGATAGAGATCACCACATTCGCTGCACATGTATCCATTATATCGATCCTTTTTTGCACTTTACTCGGCTGCAGCTACTACTTGAGCTAAAGTATACTGATTGAGTTCTCTTTCATAAGCTTCCCTTGCCATCATTAACTCGTGCTTATAAACCTCAACCTTAGATTTCCAAAACTCATTTTCTTGTTGAAGGGAGGTTAAAGTGATAGGGCCTTCTGTAGCAGTTGCAGTCTATGGAACTAGTGGATGAGAGGATCGTTGTTTGGTGGAAGCTTCATCATTTGCATCCTCAGCAGGTGGTTCTTGTGTGTCAACTGCTGAGTCAGTATCAGCTATGTCTTAGTCTATTTCCTGTTCATGGTTGTCAGCAGGTGGTTCTTGTGTAGCACCTGCTGGACTAGTAGCTAGTTCTTGTGTAACAGCTACCTCTAGGTCGTCTATCTTTTGTTCCTCAGCAGGTGGTTCTTGTGTGTCACCTGGTGAGTCAGTAGCTGGTTCTAGTGGGACAACTGCATGTTGTACATCATCTTGGGCGTCTACTTTTGATAAATCAACAGCTGGTTCTTGTGGAGCAGATGCGTCTTCTGAAAGGAATGATGTCACAAAATCCTGAACTCTTTGCATTTCGGGACCCAAGGGTGAGGAAGGTAAAGATTCAGGGGCTTGGGGGTGTGGTCGGGTATGCAGTTTTAAGATAATGGGTAGGGAATCTCGGATGATGGTCTTAGTTATTGTTTCGGAAGAGGTCCTTGTTCGTCTTCGAGGCAGGAAGGTAGGTAGCACAATGGTTTTTCTCTTACGAACATTTTTCCTTAGGGTAGGGGGATTATCAGTAATAGTAGCTTCTTTATTGAAGCCCTCGTTATTCTCTTTAGTGGGGGTGCAGCCTTTTCTTGTATTTTCCTTTTGAGCTTAATAATGGGAATATTATCATCTGAGTTATCACTGGGGATATGGACGGTGGTAGTGGATGATTCGACTACATTAAGGGGTTGGGTAGATACAGAGGAGAGGTCAATTGAATTGTCTACTGCAAGTGGTAAAAATTTTGAGGATTCCAAGATACTCCCAGGCTTTTGTACAGAAGGATTTTCAATTTTCTGAGACATTTCAGGGGTTTGTTGAGGATTTGCAACATCCAATTGGGGTGTTTCGACTGCTGGTTGCGGAATTTCAGCAGCTTCCTGGAGATTTTCTGCTGCCGGTTGAGGGATTTCAGCAGCTTCCTAGGGTGGGTTGTTAAGGGGAGAAGGACTCTATAGGGCAAAGACCCTCTAGATTAGAAGTTGAACCAAGCGATGGTGAGTAAGGGAGAGGAGTGGGTGCTTTGCATTCACGGAATAATGTGACATATTCTTTAGACACCCAAGTAGACTATATGGCATATTTAATAAACGACCATGTCTTAAATGATTCAACAACACAAATTCGTGTTGGTACACTACTTGGTAACGTCCCTCGCAGGTGAAGTAGTGCTTGACAAACTTTGTAGTCTTCGGCCATGGAGGTGGTAATGAATGAAGTGCAACACCCCTGCCTTTAGGTTCTACCCGCTCTCCTGGTAAAAGAAAATCTTGTTGTGCATTCAGAATGAGGTGTTTACTATTGAACCAACAAATGCCATCATCTAGTAATACTGAAACCTATGCTATATCCTCCTCCATTACTGGAATTCACACTCCTTGAACCGTAGAGTATCCTTCCTTTAAATTTCATGTGAATTCTAGGACTTGTTGAGAGTCAAATCCCTGGAGCTTTTGGAAATAATCCACCTAGCCTGCTTACAGAAAAATTTGATATGCTTCCCATTGTATTTCCAATAGAGTCATTGAGCCAGGTTCATGTCGAACAACGTTACCTCCCATAGTTACTAGTTCAGTAAAATGCAGAGTACAGAGCCGAGTTACCGCAGCTGAAACAGAGTAAGATATTGCAAATGAGGTTATGACATAATAAAACAGAGATGGGGTGACAAGACACGGTCGTGATAAAAAACAACGGTGATTGGAATATCATGGAATGATTGCAATATTTTGGTATTCCCACCCAACTGCGGCTAAAATGATAAGTTTGAATGTATGACGATTTCGGTAATCATATCGAAATATTCTCATTAATTACAGTTTAATATTTACACATAAACACACATACCTCTTGTTTTACCATTGTTTGTTGTGCGGAAAAATATAAAATCATCATTGATAGATCACCAATGGTTATGAAAAGGGGTTTATAAAATATGAGGGATTTGTATGAAAGGTTTTCTATATTCACAGGAGGTGATAGTGAAGGAACACAATTATTAGGATGAATGGCTGATTCTCTCAATGAAAAGTGATATGTATTGGTCGTTTTTTATAGAAATTGATGCCTCAATCTCGGGAAAAATGGGAAAATTGATGCTTCTTAATGAAAGATGGAAAATATTGGTGTTTCATCAATGGAGAGATTGGTGTTTCAACAACGAAGAAAATGGGGAAAAATTGGTGTTTCAACAACAGGAAAAATGGTGTTTTAGCAATAGGAAAAATGGTGTTTTAAGGAAAAATAGGAAAATGTTGCTGAAGGGTAATGTGATGGAATGGATTATGACTTGAAGTGAAATAGAAATGTTTCCCAAGCTGAAAATTGATCCTTCTTACAATATAATTGTTCTTTTCAGCCAGCCTCTGAATCTAAAATCTGCAAAATAATGAATAGTAACATGGCAACCCTTGACAGGGATTATTAGTTAAGGAATCTAATTTAATAAAAATATATAATAGAAAATCTAGGTGCAATGAGGGGTAGTAGACTCCCCCAGAAAGACATAATGTGTATCTGCCATGCAAGTGGCCTTGAAATTATCTTTAGAAATAGGTTGTTGGTACAAACAGAGCTGATACCCATTCACTAATAATGGTGTTCTAGAATCATCAATTGTTAGGATCCTGACTGTTCCATTTGGAAAAATAGTATCTACTTCATAAGGTCCCAGCCACCTTGTTCTTAATTTTCCTTGAAAATTTTCAAAACAGGAGTCATACAATAGAGCCCAATTACCTTTTTGGAACTACTTCTGCTTAATGGTTTTATCATGCCACCTCATTCATTGCTGTTGTATCATAGTTGTTTTATGGATGGCATCCAACCTCTTTTCATCCAATTTATGAAGCTGCTGCAACCTAGCTTTCTGTGCATCATTCAAGTCAAGGTTAATAGCTAAAGCAGTTCTGAAGGTTTTAATTTCAAATTCCACAGGAAAAACAACACTTTTTCCGTAAACTAATTCATAAGGTGAAAAACTTGTAGTATTCCTCTAGGTAGTTCTATAAGCCCATAATGCTTCAGGCAGCCTTTGAAACCACTCCCTTCTATTCTCCTTTACTGTTTTTGTTAAAATGCCTTCTATGACTTTATTTGTGCTTTCCACCTGCCCATTGACTTCAGGGTGATAAGGTGTAGTCATTTTATGATTAATATGATATTTCTAAAGTGTATCTTTAAAGCCATGGGAGTTGAAAGGAGGTCCTCCATCTGTGACTAGCTTTCTAGGCACTCCAAACCTAACAAAGATTTTTTCAAATAGAAAAGTTAAAAAAGATTCTTCATTAGCTTTAATGAGTACCTTAGCTTCCACCCTTTTGGTCATATAATCTGTGCAAACCAATATGTAAACTCTTTGATTGGATGGAGGGTTGATGGGTCCTATAAAATATAGAGCCCATCTTTCAAAGTGTTCAAGTATTACCTGGGGGTTCAATGGCATTTCATCTCTATGATTAGGTTGGCCCGTTCTCTAATAGTTATCACAAGTCCTAACATATTTCTTTGCATCCTTCAAAAGTGATGGCCAATAATAACCCATTCTAAGAACTTTATGTGTTGTTCTCTTATCAGCAAAATTCCCTCCACGAGGGCCATCATGAAAAGCTTTCAATATATCATAAACCTCATATTCTCTAATGCATCTCAGAATTTCCTGATCAAGTCCTATATGAAAAAGACACCCACTTATCCAGCTGTATCGAGCACTTTGTTGAATGATTTTTCTTTTTTCTCTATGTGACAAGTGTGATGGTAGCTTCCCTGCAACTAAATAATTGGCAATGTCTGCATACCAAGGTGAGTGAGCAGATACTACAAATAAGTATTCATCAGGAAAGGAATCATCTACTGGAGTATTATCATCAGTTTTTATTTGAGAAAGGAAATCAACAACTACATTTTCTTTACCTGATCGATCTACAATTGTAATATCAAATTCTTGTAGTAATAATAACCATCTGGTAACTTGAGCATTTGTAATATATTTATTCATTAAATACTTAATGGCCGAGTGATCAGTATGATCAAAAGTAGGGTAACCAGTAATATAATGTCGAAACCTATTAATAACATAAATGACTACTAAAAATTCATTCTCGGTAATCGTGTAATTAAGTTCAGCAGGGGTCATATTCTTACTAATGAAATAGATAGCATAAGGAAGATTGTTTTTTTCTTGACCCAAGACAACTCCAATTGTAGTATCTGAATCACCATAGGATATATGAAAGGTCAATGCCCAACCATGTCCCCTTAAAATAGGAGCTGTAGACAACTCTTGCTTAAGTTCATCAAATGCTTTTTGGCAATCATCGGTCCACTTGAATTCAACATTTTTCATCAGTAACACAAACAAAGGAGAAGCTATTTTGGAAAAGTTTCTAATGAATCTTCTGTAATATCCAGCATGTCCTAAAAAACTTTTTACATCAGTTTGTGTTTTGGGGATAGGAAGAGTCTGAATTACCTGCACTTTAGATGGATCAACTTGAATCCCTAGGAATGAAATGAAGTGTCCCAATACAATTCTTCATTCATCATCATATGAGATTTTTCAGTACTTAAAGAAAGATGATATTCTATACAACATTTAATTACTTTCTCAAGGTTTTGTAATGCATCTTCAAAATTCACACCATAAGGAGTAAAGTCGTCCATAAATATCTCCAAGGAGTCATTAAGCATATCAAAAAAAATTCCTATCACTGCTCTTTGAAATGTTGCTGGAGCATTACATAGTCCAAATGGGAGAACTTTATAAGGAAAAGTTCCCCATGGACTAGTGAAAGTGGTATTGTCCTGGTCTTGGGGTGCAATTTTGATCTGGTTATATCCACTAAAACCATCTCAAAAGGAAAAGAATATCTTTCCTGACAAACTGTCTAGGACCTGATCAATAAATGGTAAGGGGAAATGATCTTTTTGAGTAGCTTTGTTTAGAGCTCTATAATCCACACATACTCTCCATTTCCCGTTTTTCTGACGTACTATTACTAATGGAGAAACCCATTCACTGTCAGATATAGGGTATATGAACCGTGCATTAAGCAGTTTTTGAATTTCCTCTTTAACAATTTCCCTTAGATTCGGGTTCATTCGTCGCTGGGGTTGACAGACTGGTCGAGACCCCTCCTTGATATAGATACGATGAGTACATAATTTAGGAAAGATCCCCTTCATATCTATGTAGTTCCATGTGAATGCTTCTTTATTTTCACGAAGTAACTTCATTAACCATTGTGTTTCAACATCTGTCAAGTTATGGTTTATGTTCAATGTTTTTCCAGGATCAATTTCTACTGCTATACTCTTAGAGGAGATATCAATTGATGCTTGAGATAAATTTTCATATTTAAAGTTTTGTTGTGATTCAGGTTCCAAAATGGCAGTTAATTAATCATATGTTTTAGAGGTAACCGAGGAGGGTTAAAAAAAAAGTTACTAATTAGTTCATCCTCGATGGTGTCTTTAAAAGTTAAGGCTTGTCCAACAGTCAAAATGGGTTGAGTATCCTCATCATCATAGTCTAAGCATACAAGATTATCATTGTTAATCATGGGTGTAGCATGACGGTAGAGAGTGAGCTACTTAGTTTCAGATCCATTAGAAATTGTCATTGAGCCTGATCTACAACTGATGAAGGCATCTGTTGTAGCCAGCCAGGGTCTCCCCAAAATCAGTGGATGCCCCCCAACTTTGTTTTAGTTTGTAACACAACAAAGTCAGTTGGGTAGTTCCAAGGTTTGATTGAAATGATTAGGTCTTCAATAACCCCTTCTGGTTTGATTGTGGAACGATCAGCTAACTCTAAGATAGTTGGCGTCTCTCTAATTAAATTTCTCAGCTATAATAACTATGCGGTTTCAAGGGTCATGATATTTATGGTAGCACCTAAGTCTACCAGAACTCTGGAAGAAAATTTTTTTCCAACGTGTACTGTAACTGTAGGATGACCAAGATCACCATATTTTACAGGAGAGGTTTTTCCCATCATTAAAGAAGCTAGATCACCCATCACATGAACTGTAAGGGGATCTTTAGCTTTTCTTCCAGGTTTCTTGATGCAAATGTCTCTAACAGTTCTAACATAAATTGGTACATCTCTAAGTGCTTGCAAGAGTGGAATTTTAACATACAGGTTCTGCAATTCCCCTAGAAGGTTAAAAGTAGGCGGCTCATGTCTCTTTGTGAGAGCTAAACGCTCAGGGAATGGTGGCTCTGTTGTTTCAGCAGTTTTATTAGAGGGTGGCTCAACTGTTTCAGCACCCTTATTGGATGATTTATCTTTCTCTGTCTCTTCTTTATCAAAGTCAGACGAAGTAATATCATAAATAATAGGCTCAACTATTCTCCTAGACCACAAATTAATGTCATTACATTGCATAGGGAGAATATGGTGGTTCTGAATATTGATGACTTGCACAACTTTATTATTATTATTATTAGGATTGGGGTTCGGTTGTACAGGCAGCTGGGGTCCCATTGTCTAGTTATTTGGTGGAGAATTTGATGGCAGAGAGAGAGATTGTTGATACTGAGGGAATTGGTTTGGAAATGGGATTTGCTAAGCTGTCCAGCCTGGGTTCCAATGATTAAAATAAGATTTTTGTAGAGACCGAGGATTCCACATTGTTGGATCCATAAAGGGAGGGTTTGTTTGTTGCATGGGTGGGAAGTTCATTTGATTAAAGGGTGGGTTTGCATTTGATTGAAGGGTGGGTAATTTGCTTGAAAAGAAGGATAATTATTCCATCGATTAAATGGCATATTAGAATTCGTACCTTGTCCTCGAGGCTTCCATTGCCTCCTCTGTGTCAGCAAGTAGACTGCTTTAGCTTCTTCTTTAGTTGGTTGCAATGCTATTTTTATTCCTGGTAAATAAGGTCATCGTTGAGTCTCATGGTCCTTCTCGCAAATGGTGCAAATTGGTACCTTGTCCAATGGGCATTCCCTCAGTGGGTGTTTTTCTCTGCATTTAGGGCAGAAAATGACCAAAGTAGCTTCTACCTCTGCCTGCTTCTTTTTAACCTACAAGGTATCAATTTGTGAAGAAAAAGAGCTTAACATTTCAGTTTTAAATTCTTCAAGTAAATTACCTATTTCAGCTCTTGTTGCTCCCCCACTGGCTGGTTTTTGGACTCTTGAAAATGTACTATCCCTGCTTTTTGTTCTGTTTGTTTCTTCTCTTGAACATCTCTTACAAAGGTTGAAAATCTCATCATATGATTCATTAGATATATCCCCTTTACCAAGCATATTCAACATGTCTAAAGAATATCCTTACTCATATTAGGGTGATGATCTCTGCAAATTATATTGTAATCTCTCCATGAAATCCTCCATATTTTCGTCCTCCTTCTGAACCATCTTAAATAGTTCCTCCTTTCTTTCTCTTGGCTGGAAAATTCTTGGTATTTGGCCATAAACTTCTCCTTCATCTACTCCCATGTTGTGATCACATGTCCTCCCAGGCTCATGAACCATCTTAGTGCATTTCCTTTTAATGTTGTTGTAAATAACTTTAACTTTTGAGGATTAGTAACATAACTATAACTTCTACATAATATATCAAACTCAAACAGAAATTCATCATGGTCTTCTGATGATAAACCATGGAAGTTAGGTAGGGCTAAAAGTGGGATGTTCTTCATAGGAGTTGCCCCTCTGGGAAGGTCCTCAATAGGGAATTCCAAGGTGGAGAGATAATTCTCGCCTCTTCCTTCTCTTCATCCCCCACCAAAGAGTCCTTCATTGCTTGCTCCCCTGTTACACTTGACCGATCTTCAGCGCTTTCTGTTGGGCTTTCAATATTCTGAACCGGTTCCTCAACTTCTACTAGCCCCTCAATATCTTCTATTGGTTCTTCAATGTCTTCCACTTACTCCTCAGATTGTTCTATTGTCTCTTCAGCCCTTTCAAGTCCTACTACTTCCTCCATTTCATAGTTCGTTTGGAGAGAGTGCTGAGTCTGTGGCCTCTGAGAGCTTATCCTCTAAGATGTTTCAACTTTTAAGATAATGTCGTCAATAAAAGTTTTCCTTCCTCCTCTGCCTTTGCCCTTGCCACCTGTAGCGTTAGTTTTCTTGCATCCTCTCATGCATCCTGTACATATAAAAGAAAATCATTAATGCTCTTAAAATCTGCGGTCACCTTCCTCGGCAACGACGCCAAAATGTTGGTCACTTTAATTGCTGGTTAAATTGCTACATAAATTGTCAACCCAGGGAAGTCTGATTATTTCAAAGGCAACTACGTACTATCTGTACTCAATCTTAAAAGCACTAAAAGTTGTAGTACAAACAAATCACACCTCACTTTAACAACTGAAGCTACACTCTGTGTTACAACAAATATACTCTATTGCAGATATCTATCAAGGAATGCTTAATTTCATTCAAGGAATAATCTAGCAGAAAGAAATAAATTTGCAAAGGAAAACAATGGCTATGCTGTAACAGAGAATCAAGAACCTATCCTCGGAGCAGGAACCCTTAGCACCTGCCTCTGTTTATCTAGCTCTCCAATTCACTCTGTACACTTAATGACCGGTGAGACACTCATGAGATAACTTTAACCAATGCAACAATCGATTCAGAAGGGGATAGAGTTTCAGCAAAGGTAAAACAATATCCAGGAAACAGTACTTGTTAACAAGGTATGAAAAAAAATTGCCCTTGACACACTGCAAAAATATAATGGGTGAATCTTGTGATCAAGGTGGGCTATGTCCTTCTCACAAGATTCCCAAGGAGACGAGAACTAGAAAAATATGTTTAGAACAAGATTTTTATTCATCCATCAATATGTCATGTTATAGAAAGAAACGATTTTAGTCCTATCCCTTCAACTGAGCCCTTCCTACAGTCTGTTCATCCCCCCTTCTATTGTAGATGTCTCCTCTTTATAAAGAGGAGACATCTATTATGAAAGATTTACATTATAACCTCTATTTCAACCCATTATACAAAAATAGGGAAATCAGTTTCCCATCAACAAAATGTTGTTACAGTAATACTATCTTTAGATTATGGATGTTACATCCAATGTAACAGCTTCCTCGTGATCGGTCTGGTTTCTCTACTGCTGTGAAATTTGGAACGCAAATCTCAACTATTTCAGCTTCGAGATTTGTGTGTTTTTCTTATTGTTTTAGCAACTACAAAAATAGTCTCGCCAACTCTAGGTAGTTTCAGCAACGCGGGCCGTAAATCATTCTTTAATTGTTCAACTACTAATCAATTCAAAGATTAACTATGAAGACAGTGTGATATATGTTAAATAATTAAATGTACAGTGATGAGAAAAATCACTGCATACCTTTGGAATAATTGAATGAAAACACTAACAAGGACTTTCAAATATAGGTTGAAAAGGGTGATATTATAACAAAATGTATAGTCAGAAAGAGACAATATGAGGTCCTAACACCCCTCCCCCCCTGCCCCCTCCCACTTTATCCACTCTAATAAAGGCATGTGGTTACTATGTTTACACAATTTGCAAGAATGGTTATGAGGATGTTATTCGTAGGGAGAATGCACTGAAGCTATGATTGCAAGTGTGCAATCAAACTCTAGTATTGAAATTTATGTTGGTGGACATTTACTATCATGAGAAATGAGAACTCAGGTTGTGATACAT
Source organism: Pinus taeda (assembly GCA_000404065.3). Taxonomy (NCBI): domain Eukaryota; kingdom Viridiplantae; phylum Streptophyta; class Pinopsida; order Pinales; family Pinaceae; genus Pinus; species Pinus taeda. The sequence continues at coordinate 155,652 of APFE030850308.1, forward strand.
GCTTTGAATCTCATTAATTTTCATTGGAGGATTTCCATAGTTCAAGTGCAACAATCACAAAAATAAATTAAAAAAACTATTTCATGCCTTTGGTTTGAAAACATTGGTCATAATCAGGTGTAGCACACCTTTTCTCAGCCTTTAAGGATAATCATTACCAGTTTTTGTTCCTCAGTGCTCATGTAATTTATCAATCATATATTACGAGGTAGTTCATTGTCAATGCTAAGCAAGATGGCAGGGTCGTACCTGATGACTGTCTTGTGATCCCCCCACATGGGTTATTCCAATCCCTGTACTGAGAAGTAATATGAAGGGCTTCTCATTAATTCAAGATTTCTTTCATTTGTTCCTAGAAGCTTATTTGAATAATGAATAAATTGAGGTGCAATATATAACACTAAGTGTTTCTAGGTCTTGTTTCATTCCCCTTGATTCATTGCTCACACTGCCCAAAGCCAAAGCTTATAGACCAACCAGACTGATCCTCACAAATTAGATCTATCCTTGAAAATTATAAGGGTATCTTTCTAAGCCAAGAGGTGATTTTCCTTGACATTTCCAAGTTGGACTAAGATTAACTTCCATAACTTCTCGAGGGTGCCATAGTACACATAATAATTGATAAGCCTATTCTCCAACAAAGTGATAATATTTTGAAGGACAACAGAGTTGCCCAAATCCCAACAACCTTTATATTATATATATATATATATATATATATAATATATTATATATATATATATATATATATAGATATATATAGATAGCGATATCTCTTTGGCTACTACTATATACATATGCAGACCCAAAAATTAATTCACATTCCTGTGCACTATGATGTTCTCATACAAAACCTTGGAGAGGCTATGATAACATGTGACATCCTACCTCGATGACCAATCTCTCCCCATGAAGTATATGATTTTTTTCTTTCAAAACCATTATGTGACATTAATTAAGAGAGAGAGAGAGGTTAATGATGCAGAGGAGACCTCAGTATCTTGCAATCTACTCTTCCTCCAAGGGTTCAAGACTAGAAATATAATCTCAATTGGCTCTCAGACTTCAAGACTACAAATACATGATTGATTGGTTCTCAAACCCAACGGGGTGTTAAGGTGGAACAAATTGAACATCATACAAAAATTCAAAGCACCACCGCAGACAAGTGGCTTCGCACCTTACCTTCTAGCTATCTATTTGAGGGAACATGTCAATAAATTTCTTCAAGAGAAAATGCTTGGGATACCCAAAATACATACACCTCCTATTGAATAGGGATACCCAGAAGAACACTCAACTATAAGAGGCCAACCATATTAATTGGAATGAAATATGGAACTAATAAAAGGATGATCTAGCTAAGCGTTTCTATATTTTTATGATTTATAATGATGAGTCATTTAATGCTGGGAACTACCCTTTTTCAATACAACAAAACTCCTCAAAGTTGAAGGAATGGCTTGAGCACTTAGAGCATCTTGAATTTTTAAGAAATCTTATATCTGTCTTCTACCTTGGTTTGGATTTTCTAGAAGTTAGTTGGTTAGAGCAAATCCCTTCAGATTCTTTTGTTAGTGGTTCACCTAAGAATCTAGTTCTTTTCTTCCCTTCATCATTTAGTGCAGTGGTGATTTGAATTACACTGTGATATTTCGTCTGGATTTCATAGACAATCTACCTAAGGTTCTCATATTTGTGTGTCCATAGAAAGGACAAGAAAATGACAGTGTACTATGCATGACATATTCAACAACATTTGTTAACTTTTTAAATATAACAAGACATTCCTTATACTTCTCCCAACAATATGATGAGTTTCAGGACAAATTCAAATATAGGTAGAAATTACATGCAATATATTATTTGCTATGGGTGGGCTACCACGAGTAGCATATGTTTTGTACCCATCAGAGAACATGCACTTAAAACTATATAAATTAAGGTAATGGAAAATCAAATTATTGTCGTAGGAGGGTCCTAATGGCCATCATCTTCTAAGGCTATTCATTGGAACCATTACAAGATAATGAAGTTCATCCACAACTTTGAAGGGATACCACTAAGACTCTCTCCACAGAGACAATGAAGGCTCGTCTGAAAATTCTCTGAGTTTCTTTGGTTACCAAGTCTGGTTGAGGAAGTATCACATTAAAAAAATAAACCTAAAGGGACCTAGCCCATATCCAAGATTGCTACCTCTCTAGTGAATCCACTTAAGGTATAACAAATAAACTGGATCTAACATTTATGGGTCATCATCACAAGATGTAACCATTAAGAGGAACAAATGAAGATTTGGTCACATAGTTGAGGTCGTTCTAGGCTTGCAACCTCTCTAAGGAATCCACCTGAGGCACAAGAAGTAGACTTTTTGATAAGGTGGGCATATCTAAGGGATGAATCCTCACTGAAGAAACCCTTCTAGGCTATCTGAGGTGGATGTTAATGAACAAAATCATAATCAACTATACAATGGTAGCAAAAAAATTTCAGGGCCCAATTTTTAAAGGAAGGTCCCCTTTGTGAAGGTGCCTGGGGCATTAACCCATCCCCAATTTAATTTTGAGATTGTTAATGTCTCTTAGAGAAACACCACCTAATTCTGGTCATGCAAACTTTGGAACCTGTATAGGCTTGATTGATCATGTCTGGTACCATTGCGGTATTATTCGAGAAAAGAAGTTTGAGCCAGGAATTAGCGAGCAATTTCCAATTACAACCTTCTCTATAGCTGCCCACATGAAGGATACTTGACCACCATGATGCAGTAAGTAGAATCAACACACCAGATAAGAAAGTAGTGTAGAAGAAATTGGGTTGAATATTATAGCGAAGGAATTATGTATTGTTGGATTTTTTGGATTGGACACCGACATACCAACTACTTTTTGGGTAGTGACCCCTAATATATTGTGTATTGGTGGAAAAAGTCATATTGCTATGGGAATTTCTATACTCATGAATACATAACTTGTTGTTGTATAAATGTGCATTGTTGTTAAAAGTTTTTTTATCATGATTATTTGAAAAAAACGTAGGAAAAGGAAAAACCCTAAGGGAAAAATTACCCTGGGACATTACACGCCACTACTGTACATGAATTCTATCAATATGCATCAATGGAGTTTTGTGCCTATTCAAAGAATGATCAAAATGGACATCCTCCATCATAGGCCTACATAGCAAATTAGCATATAGGGTTACACTCTATAAATTGGCATGATGATTTGAGGATAGTTTATTTTTGAAAAGTGGAACTACATTGTTTTTCCTAATGAAGTTACCCTATCTTATAACTATTTCAGTGCTATAAAAATAGCTGTAGCAATTTTGACATCATCCTTGGAACCATATTTTCTAATCAGTTCTGCAATTGGTTTTCTGAATTTTGTAGTTCTATTGTAGCTTCTACAACCACCCTTCAAAATTTTTCCTTAGCCTATTTTGGAGCCTCCCTACCATTCTTACACAACACTTTGTCTTGCTTTACCAAGTACTCAAGCTTCAAGTGTTTTCCTCGCACAAAGGCAGCTTGTCGATCATAGTTTATCCACTACCCTCATAGGTTGCTCACCTGAACTTGGTCCAATAGCAGGCTGAGTAGCTTCCCCTTGAAAATTGAGCATTACTAGAGGGCAACCAAAATTCCCTCTAGGAATTATGAAATACTCTTTGACAACCTGTTGGACTCCAGGATTGTGCAATCCTGCCATCCAACTCTCCCAACAGGATTTGTACAAATTTTCCCAACCGCAAGCTGTTCAACCTAGGATTTGTGAAAATCTTGGAAGTAGTTAGCTGCTCTACCCCGAAATTGCACAAACCTCATGGGTAGTCAACCCAGATCCCAGCCTGAAATGGGCATTTTTCTTAGTAGTCAAGCAGAATCTTGCATGTGCAGTTGAGTTGACCGGTTCCCTTTGAGATTGAGAAAAATAGACTTGCATTCATTGATTGTTTCTCCCAAGGTAGCATGCAAAGTGATCCCTTGTTTCAGGTATCTCTGTTTAGCAGTTAGAGGTCTTGCAAGGAGCAATTCTGAAACCTCCCACCAAGTGTCACTTCACTTAGATTTGTGGCATGCACATTACAACCTTGTTGTTATCAAAGCTCATCAACTAGACACTATAGAGTTCATTCCTCACATCAACCTTGCAGCTCTAATATCCCACATCACATTTAGGAGAAGTCGTCACATTCAACTTAGTTGTTTTTGGGTAAGCTCACCTCAGATGCCTTGTGCTACATTTTTGTCGCTTTTTGTGTTTTTACTTGTGGGAGTATTATTTTATTGATTTATTTGAATGCTGGTTGTCATTTACATATATACTAGCTTATCTTAGATCTGTTTTAGTCTTTGTTGCTATCTCACTGCCGGTGCATTCATGAAATTTTTCCCAATCGTCAAACTGCCTCACCGACATGCATGTTGATTTGTTTACTGAATATTTCATTCACATTTTTCATGCACTAGAAATCACTTCTACTATCACTTAGTGTCACCATGCATTCACTGACTTACTTGATTTCAGTTTCCTATCGGCAAGTCGGGCCAACCTTGGTCCAGGCTTTGCCTTCACCAAGGCTGCATGGCACAATCTAGGGAAGGAAGGCTAACCTTCCTCTCCATTTATGCATTCCTACCTAGAACTAGCCTCGAGGAATGTTTTGCACATTTTTGGAGGACAATGGCTTCGTGACCCAAGAAATTGCGTAAATCTATCTTTGGCCCAGTAGTCCTTCCCAATTGGAATCGTGCATTATGTAATATGAGCAGTCAACAACTAGAATGGACTGTGCATTGCACAATTCCAGCAGTCAATCAGTCTGTGAGTAGCCCAGACTGTGCCTTGTGTAGTCTTGGCAGTTAGTCCTCCGACCTCCAGCCCGAAATTGGAGAACCTTCATGATCATTCACCTAGGTATGTTGCAATTCGGTTCTCATGTTCATTTTGGTTTTCATTGACAAATTGCTTCCCATGAGTGTTTCCATGTATCTAGGTATTGCAGGTGTTCATTTTCCTCTCAACAGTACATTTACAATGGTTTCCAGGGGAGAAGAGATGAAGACACCATTCTGAGCACACTTGGGGATGCAGTCGATCAAGTGTATATGGACTTGCCTACCCATGAAAACATCAAGTTATTTGTAGAAAAGGAAATCACGATATGAGAGTAGCAGCATCACAATAAGAACCATCATGAACATCAGTTGAAGACAACATACCAATGCAACGAATGAAAGAGGAGGGTTGTTGACAACACGGAGGTGAAACAAGGTTGAAAGCTCAAGCAAATCCATTGATGATGAAAGAAACTTTGGAGACTCTGGCTACGAGGTAAGGACGTGACATCAAGATCATGCAAATATAGAGAATGGAACAAAGAAAGAGTTGAATGTGTTGAAGCAGAAACTCAGGAAGAACATGAAGTTGCACAAACAGACGAATGAGTTGTAGCAGGAATAAGAACAATAGTGAGCGTAACATGCACTCACGGATGAAACTGCGCCTGTAAAAGTTAAAGATCCATCCCAACAACTGACATGGAGCAGACATGGTGAGCCGTTTTTTTCATCACATGCAAGGGATTAAACAAAATTCATCTCATTGAGTGCATGCATGTAATCCAACTGATTCAATGCACTCACCAAGGTGAAGACAAGAAGCAAGTACAACTGGAGCTGAACATGTACTTCGACAAGTTAATGTGCATGACCACCAACACACACTTGAAGATCACCATCGACACTATGCATTAGTGTGTTTCCGCCTCAGCTACACTTAAGAAGACCATGCACATGTTAGCAGATTAGTTGGATGAAGGAGCTGAACCAATGCACCAGTTGCAATGGAGGCAGGAGTTCGCTTTAGTAAGATATCACCATGAGGTGCATGCACACCATAACAGATGACCAAGCTTGGCATCATCTCACCTCCTTCACCATCACAATCATGTCAAAGAATTGGTCTCGTCATAGTGGATAAAGTGCTAGTGATGTCTTGCAAGGCTTGCTCAAGCCATGTTGTCTCACATGAGTACATGTGCATTATAATGTTGAGTCATGTCAAGTGTAAGTCAAGTGTCAATAGTTGGATGTAACAGTCGTAGACTAGGTGAAGAGTCATGAGGGTAGTTGAACTGTTAAAAAGGGAAATGTCAAGGATTACCCAACCATTTGCTATAAATAGTCCCCCATAACTCATTGTACAAGCTTTTGGTCAGGCAAGCTTCTACTAAGACTATCTTGAAGAAGGCTTGGATAGTATTGTAATGCACCTTCACTTCTCCATTGAATGAAGCTAGTACATCTCTTTGGAGGAGTAGTCTAGTAGGTTTATGTGGATGCATTGTATGATTGTGGCTTACACTTATTGATATAATAAGAGCTAACACATTTTCATGCAAATGTTGTTATTGTAGTTGGACTGCTCTGGTTTCCTTAATGATATATGTTGTTTAACTTACGTACTTGTGTATGAACTGATTTACATGCAATTATATGAATCTTGTTGTTAATGCATTGCATATGTTGTTAATGATGTCACCATCCATGTTGACTCCTCTGTCAAACATCAGACATACATTTCACTTGAACCTTGCTATAAAAGCCATCGTACTCATCTCGGACTGATCTGTGAGTGTTGTACATGTCATCTTACCTTGTATGATGTGACTACTGCATTCGAGTGGACTGCTCCACCAGAAGTTGTGCATGTCCTTTGTGTTGTGTGTTCCTAGCTTAGTTGGGACTAAGCCCTTTCAGCTTGCAACTGACCTTCACCTTCTTCTCCGTTCGAAGTGTTAGAACCTCTCATACACCCTTCTTTGACTCACTGCATCAGTCACACCCTTGCTACTGATAGAGTTATCTTACTTGCCACTATGCGACATCACGGTCAAGGGATTACCTTGCGACCCACTACTAGGACTCCTACACCAAACAATCTAAGGTCTAATTGGGACTTCTTACCGGGGAGATACTCTTGACATGGTGGTAGGTTGAACATTGTCAACATTTGTGGCACTAGAAGGAGGGCCTAATGATAGGTTGTGTCCTCTCATTCAGTTTTGAACCTTTGCATGTCTTTCATGGAGTCTTGCACTCTTCTACCATTGAGGTGTTTTTGAAATCATGAATATTTCTCCATCTTGGGGAAGCTTTTCAATCTCTTGTCCACTCACACGTATGATGGTGAAGCCGAAGTGGCCTGGCCTGAGAATTGACATAAATTTCTTTCTGTGATTCATTAGGAAGATGAGTTTTATGGTGAACAGGCTGGATTTATTCTTACATACACACTTCATGAACCTCAATTTTGTTGGGTTCTCCACTTACTCGCTGACATCGTGCACTCATTTGAGCACTTATGTGATCTCATTGAAGACACATTCTATCATTTTGATCCAGAACATCTTGAATGGAAACTGTTACAGTAACGAAGGGCTCCGCATGAATCCGTTATTGATTTTTGGTAGCGCTTCCATGACTTGCAGTTTCAAGGTCCAAGGATCTAGATGAAATTTTCTTATCTTTGGGATTGGTTCAAGTATTGCCTTAAGAAATCTACTCATCCTAAGAGAAAGTTTGAGACCAAGAGTTTCTCAACATTCTTCATTGATGGAGTTATGCAATCTCATGTGGAAGTATGCACTGTCTCAATTGACTTTCCGCATTCTTCTTATTCAATAGCTCCACCACTACCAAGTGATGTTGAGGATCATGCTCACACACCTACTCCTCCTTCACACCCTCCCAACATCACTTTGCTCAATTTTTGCGCAAATTTGGTTGTGAGTCCTTCGCGTCCTCATATGCATTCTTTTCTACGACCTCCGTCTTTGCACCTGGGTGTTGCTCCGAATGATGTTGTCTTGTGTTCATCCATTTCAGACTCTTCACTTGTTGCGAATGAGGAATAACCCATTGACGGAGTTGGTGTTGCACAACCAACATGTGTTGTCATTCATGAAGAGTATGAGTGAGCGCTTGAGCATCAACACTCAGTGAATGATGACTCCCTTCCATCCGAGCCCCTTTTTTCTTTCCTAACATCATTAGAGAACCTACCATCCATGATTTTGCATGTGTGTCTTCATCCATGGATGCACCCATGGTTGATATTTCACAGGACACACCATATGTTAGCCCATCATCCAACAATGGAGAGGACCAATCATTCATTGGAAATCCACTGGATCTTTCATCTACTTTTCCCCCAAATGTAGAGGGCGAACATCCTTCCTCCTCATCTACCCCTCTTTGTGGTTCATCAAACCATAAGGATGCCTACCAGAATCCTGAATTTTATGATCTTGGTTGTCATGATATCTTCACCTCATCATCTGATCATGATGTTGATTCACTCATTGCTAATCTATCTCAGCCACTGGTCTACAAAGATCCATATTTCAATGAAGTCAAAACCCCATAGACCATTGAGGCACTTTAGCCCGAGATGATGGTTATGTCAAGCCCTCACTGTCCTCAGGTTGGTTTCGCTTTCAAAAAAGAAATTCTTCAAACACTCAAGGCTCCTCATCACTCATATATATGCACTCAAGATCAATCTACCACTTAGATTTTACTTCCTCCACTCGAACTACACGATCTCATTGCTCATGCATTAGAGGAGTCTTAAATTGGAAGCACTCATGCACGACATAAGTTATCTTTTTTTCTTTCGTTTTCTTGCATGTCACAGTCAAGAGTGTGCTTATGCTTCAAAGTTGTACGTAGTGTCATACATCACCATGATATGTCTGCGGATTGCACATGATGAACATGCACTCACTTATGTCCCATGGGAACTTTGAGTCACAAATAATGGTTGTCTTCACTTCTATATCTTTCTTGCTTGCTATTTTTCACAACTGGGTTTCTCGCTGACCAAGCCTTCACCAACATGGGTCTCCCAATCCATCAGTGGATACATTGGAAGTATCACTTCATGTGATCTGGCACATGTGCCATTAGTGTAGGAGTAGGAGTAGTGTTTGTGTTTATTTGTTTTCTTGCATGCTTGTTTTCTTACATGATTTGTTTGCTTTTTTATTTGTTTGATTATTTTCTTACCTGATTCACTTTCATTTTTGCTTTTTCTCTTGCTTTGCTTTGTTGATTGTTTGTTTGTTCGCTTGTTTCATTCATAGGTTAGTTTTGCATGATACCCATGTATGAATCTTGAAGTGAGTTCGATAAAGTACAAGAGGTCTTGTACGACTATCACTACTTAGTTATCTGTCATCTTTCCTATTTATGATGAGCTTGTTACTTTTAGTCCATGATACATCAAAGGAAAATACGTACTGTTCGACGTGAACCTTGGTGTAAACACAACACTTGCGCTCTAACTAGTGTCACCTTCTCTAGCCGATTATTTTTGGGTTAACCCTTGTCAGCTCAGTCAAGTAGAGTAAGGTAAGGGGTGTTGTGACTCAGAAATGTCATATTTTCATCCACCTTTTTCTTACATCTCATGATCCCATTAACCTTTTATCATATCATTTTCATACATAAATTTGGGTTTCACCTTCTTATTTTCCATTTTATTCATTTTTATATTACAAGTAAATTTATGATTAGTTATTAGAAAATGTACATATTTTTATATATATCTCAATAATATGTGAGTTTTGTGATGTGTAGGAAATATGTGAAGAATTAATTCCAAGAGACTTATCCATATCTCCTCCACCATATTAAGGAGATAATTATGCAAGCCTATTCCTAAGGAGAAAAGCATGGAGGATTTGGTTGGCATATCTTATCAAATTCCTAAGGAGAAAATCATGGAGGATTTAGTTGGCATATCTTATCCAATTCTTAAGGAGAAAATCATGGAGAATTTGGTTGGTATATATTATCCAAGATATGTGAGAGATTTATGGAAGATCCAAAGGGATCATATTTTGTAATAATGGGAATGTAGTTAAAAATGCTTGAGAGATTTGTGGGATCATATTTTGTAATAATGGGAAAGTAGTTAAAAATGCTTGAGATATTTGTGGGATCATATTTTGTAATAATGGGAAAGTAGAGAGATTAGTGGATGATCATTATGAGTTTGTTACTCATCCCATTGTATAAATAGGAGTAAAATCTCCTCCATTTATAATCTGGAAGTTTTTGTAATCTTAGAATTCTGAAATAAAGGATCATACTTCAATTTTGCTTCTACATCTGAGTCTCCATTGAAGTGGTGTGCTGGTGGAGTTATGGAGGGCCCCCATGCCCTCACTTGCGTGCTTATTTGTTTATAATTTACTTTATGTTTTTGTTTGATTCCAGCTTTCAAGTTTTGTTAAATATTCTAACATTGGAAGAATCTTATTTGAAGGTGTTCTTGTAAGAGAAATGTAAGATTTCAAACAATTGTTAGATCTAGGCTTGATTAGTTATTGAAAGAGATCTTAATGAATATGTTCATGTAAGGGGACTTTAAGATCTTGGACAAATTAGGAATCTTTCTAGATCTATATATTTTAGATAAGCACTTCTAAGTTTACCTTCCTGGGTTGACATTAAATTAAACTCTAATTTGCATCCGCATTTTAGACCACACAAGGGGGAAAACCTTAACATGCACGTCAGATATATAATAAAATAATTCTCTACTGCACCAACCTCTTCTTCTCTAAACAAGTCGAGATCCATCTTATGCCTCTAAAATGAATAAGTGTTATGCAAAGAGAAAAATTCAAAATGTAAAGTGAAAAATTCAAAATGAAAAATGAATAAGGAAAAACAAGAGAAGGTTTTCTGCGCAGGGAGATGATGCAAGTAACCCCGCTGGGGTACTCACTAGGCTTGCTAGTAGCGGAGCCATGATTGTGTTCTTATATACTCCACCAGGGTACTGTCTAGGCCTACTAGTAGTGGAGCAACACCAGAGATGAAACTGAGACTCTGATGACTATACTGCTTGTGTACCTAAATACCCATCAACCCCAATCGAAACAACTATGTTGCCTTGGCTTGGAATGTGTGTCAGTTGACCGAAGTTTTGGAAGATGATACATCTTCCAATCAACTTAGAGTGAAACCAAGTTGAGATGAATATTGAACAATACTTCCAGAGGTGTTAGAATTTCTTTTCATGAACAAGTTCCATTCAGAGAGTTGGAGTTCTATGAGTGTGTCTCCAAGTGTTGAAGCAGCTACAACCACCCTCCAAAAGTTTTCCTTAGCTTGCTTTGGGAACTCCCTACCAACCTTACATGTCACTTTGTCTTTCTTCATCAAGTACTCAAGACTTAAGTGTTTTCCTCACAGAGAGGGAGCCTGTCGATTACAGTTGAGCCATTCCCCTCATAGGTTGCTCACCCAGACTTGGTCCAACTACAGGCTGAGCAGATTCCCCTTGAAAATTGTGCATTTATGGAGAGAAACCGGCCTTCCCTCAAAGAATTACGCAATCCTCTCTAATAGCCTGCTGGGCTCCAGGTTTTCACAATCCTACCAGCCAACCATCCCAGCAGGATTTGAGCAAATTTTCCTAGCAACAGGTTGTTCAACCCAAGATTTGCACAAATCTAAGCAGCAATTAGCTGTTGTTCCCAGAAATTGTGCAAACCTCCTAGGCAGTTAGCCTAGCTCCTAGCTAGAAATGCACATTTTTCCCCAGCAATCAAGCAGTCTCTTGCATGTGCAACTGAGTTGACTGGTTCCTTCCACGACTAAGCAAAATAGACTTGCATGTATGTGTTGTTACTCGTAAGGCAACATGCAAAGGAATCTCTTGTTTCAGGGATCTATGTTTAGTAGTTAGAGGTCACATGTAAGGAGCAATTCCGAGGTTACCTCCCACCAAGTGTCGCTTTCCCTAGATTCATGGCATGTGCATCACAAATTTGATGTTATCAAAAATAATCAACCAGACGCTACAAAGCTCACTCCTCACATCAACCTCATAGCTTTGACATCCCACATCACATTTAGGAGCTGTAGACACATTCAACACAGCTGTTTTGGGGTAAGCCCACCTCCCATGCCTTATGTTGCATTTTTGTCGCTTTTTGTGTTTTCACTTGTGGGAGTACTATTTGCTTGATTTCTTTGAATGTTTGTTGTCGTTTACATATATACTAGCTTTTCCTAGCTCTGTTTCATTTTTCATTGCTATCTCACTATTGTCGCATGCATGAAGCTGTTTTGCATGGATGTTCACCCAACAGATGATCTCCCTCACCCACATGCATGTTGATCTATTTGTTGAATCTTTCATTCATGTTTTGCATGCACTGTTAATCACTTCTGCTATCACTTAGTGTCACCATGCATTCACTGAATTACTTGATTTCAATTGCTCGTTAGTGAGTCTGGCCAACCTTGGCCGAGGCTCTGGCTTCACCAAGCCTGCATTGCGTAATCTATGGAAGGAAGGCTTACCTTCCTCTCTAGATTTATCCATTCCTACCCAACACTAGCCTTCGAGACTATTTTGCACATTTCTAGAGGACAATAGCTAGTTGACCCAAGGAATTACACAAATCTATCCCTAGGCCAACAGTCCTTCCCAGCTGGAATTACGCATTGCACAATCCTAGTAGTTAGTAGCCAGACTGGACTATGCATTGCGTAGTTCTGGTAGTCAATCAGTCTCCGAGCATCCCAAACTATGCCTTGTGCAGTCTTGGCGGTCTGTCTTCCAACCTCCCGACCGAAATTGTGTAACTTTCATGATCATTCACCGAGGTATGTTGCAAGTTAGTTCTCATGTTCATTTTGGTTTTCGACTGATAGATTTCTTGCCATCAGTGTTTCCATGTCTCCAAGTATCATAGGTGTTCTTCTGCCTCTCAGATGTACAGGTACAATTGTTTCCAAGGGAGTAGAGACGAAGACACTGTTCAAAGCACACTTGGGGATGAAGTCGATCAAGTGTCTATGGACTTTCCTACCCATAAAGACATCAAGTTGTTCATAGACAAAGACATCAAGATATGGTAGTAGCAACATCACAACGAGCAACATCATGAAAAGTAGCTAAAAATAACATATCAAATCTAATGAATGCAAGAGGAGGGATGTTGACAACATGGAAGCAGGACAAGGTTTCAGGCTCAAGAAGATCCATTGAGAAACTTTGGAGACTCTAGCTATGAGGTGATGGCACGTCATGAAGATCCTGTGAAGATAGAGGATGGAACAAAGAAGGAGTTGCATGTGCTGAAGGAACAACTCTGGAAGAACATGAAGCTGCATAGACAGATGAATGAGTTGGAACAGGAACAGGAACAATAATGAGCACAACATGCAATCATGGACGAAACTACACCCGTACATGTTAATGATCCATCCTAGCAGCTGACATAGAACATACATGGTGAGAAGTTTTCTTGATCACATGCAAGGGATTCAACATCATGCATGTCATTGATTGCACACATGCAATCCAACCCATTTGACACACTCACCAAGGCGAAGCCAAGAAGCAAGTCCAAATAGAGCTTATCATGCACTTCAACAAGTTGATGTGCATGATCACCAACACACACTTGAAGATCAACATGGACACTATGCATCAGTGTGTTGTCAATTTAGCCACACCCAAGAAGGCCATTCACATGTTAGTAGACAAGTTGGATGAAGGAGCCGAACCAATGCACTAGTTGCAACTGAGGCAAGAGTTCACTTCAGCAAGATATCACAATGAGGTGCATGCACACCATCACGGACAACCAAGCTTGGCATCAGCTCACCGCCTTCACCATCACATGCATGTTAAAGAGTTGGCCTCATCACAGCGGACCGAGTGTTAGTGATGTCTTGCAAGGCTTGCTTAAACCATGTTGTCTCACATGATTACATGTGTATTGTAATGCTGAGCTGTCTCAAGTGTAAGTCAAGTGTTAATAGTTGGATGTAACAGTCATAGAGTAGGCGAAGAGTCATGAGGGTAGTTGAACTGTCACAAAGGTGAATGTGAAGGGTCATCCCGCCCTTTGCTATAAATAGTCCCTTATACCTCATTGTACAGGCCTTTGGCCAGCTAAGCTTCTACTAAGACTATCTTGAAGAGTGCTTGGATAGTATTGTAATGCGCCTTGGCTTCTCCACTGCACATAGCTAGTACATATTTTTGGAGTAGCAGGCAGATGTGGTTGTAATGTTTGACTGTTGGGGCTAACAAGTTTACATGGATGTATTGTATGATTGTGACTTACACTTCTTTATATAATAATATCCAACGCATTTTCAAGCATATGTTTTTATTGTAGTTGGACTACCTCGGTTGCCTTAACGATATATGTTTTTCAATTACGTACTTGTGTATGAACTGATTTGTATGCAATTATATGAATCTTGTTGTTAGTATGTTGCATATGTTGTTAATTTTATCACCATCCGTGTCGACTGCTCTGCCAGACATCAAGCAAACCTTTCACTTTAACCTTGCTATAACAATTTCTGCACTCGTCTCAAACTGATCCGTGAGTTTTGTACGTGTTATCTTACTTTGTATGATGTGACTTCCGCATCTGAGTGGACTATTGTTACCGGGAATAGTGTCCACTCGGATGCTGCTATTCCCACCAAGATGGGTGGTTATCTTAGAAGCAAACAAGTAAAGTCTACTATTGCTTCCTTTTATGAAAATAGACAAGAGGAGAACTAAGAAGACCAACCTAATTCTTGCACTTGATTTCCTCTCCTTCTTGATAGAGCTTCACTGCTTCTTTTTCATCTACCCAGCTTCAAAAATAACCTATGGAATCACAACAACATACTACTATCGAAGAAACAAAGATCTATATTCATAAATAACATAGGATCAGATGTGTGTTAACCATATAAATGCATATATAAACAAGTACACAAGAATATGGAAGAAAACAAGAATAGATTTATTAAGATGAAAAGTAGCAAGAGGATTACAACCATATGTCCTGACCCAGCATCATCCTCCAGCTAGTAAGCCCTTCTTCACCTCAAGCAAAGCTTAGATCACCGGCCACTATGAATGTACACCAGAAAACCAACAACACTTCGCTATAAGATACAAAATTCCAGCCTCCGGATCTCTGTGATGAGGGATCCATATATAGATGATTACAGAGAGGTGAGTCATCTTATGGGATCTTGATTAGTGTCCTCTCTTTGATAGTTCCTTCTTCCACTTGGAGAATTATGATCTCTTACTCATCTCTGCTCGAAAATAGATAGGAAAGTGTCAGAGGGGAGGCTTCTGGAAGATTCAATGATCTTCCACCTTGCATTTTTTTCCCTGCCATTTCTCCATTCCCAACCATCACACCCTACAGAGGAGAAATTCAGTATGCATTGCACCTTGTACACTGGGAAGGTGATATGCATCGCACCCTCTGCATTGAGCTTTCAGTATGGTCCAGTTTTGACCTTTTATGAGCAGTTTTCAGTGGAGAACTTCTAGGAGATGATGTAATTAGCTGACCTTGTTCCTTTAGGCAGTGAAGCAACACTTTTCTGGACTTAGGATCCCTCAGTTTATGGACATTTATGATTGGGGTTGAAGTTCCCAAAAATGTCTATAACAGTTGCCCCCTAAAGCATGAGGTCGTTAATCTTTCTGATGTCGGGTGAAATGCTTTACTATGAGGATCTGAAGTTTTTCTGAGCTGGGAGGTGACCTGTAATAAGATACAATACAATACATTACTTTGACAACATTTTTTCATGATTTGGCTGAGGCGGGCATTCTCATGCTCAACTTTATAAATTCATTTTCATGTACATAGGACAGACAACCATCTGTGCGACAAATTGATGATATGGACACATCATCCTTTGATTTGGATGATCATCTATTCAGCAATGATGTACACTTGATGTTTTTATATTCCTGAATATAGCGCAGCCCGGATGGATGAAACTATATCTGGGGTCTTCAAAACGTGTTCAATTTTCACTCAGAGTACAAGTCGATCCATGTGAAAAATGTTCTGTAGTCGAACATGGAAAGACATCGCCTGATTACCAGCCAATGATGTAAGCTATTAACAGGTGCGAGAGGAACCACCAATAATGACAATTACCCTCAAGGTACTACAATACAATTCACATGGTGTGAAAAAGGACTTGGCATCAAACACCACATAAAATCTCTCATTCAAAGGCCATTGATCTAAACCTGTCGCCGAAAGTGAAAAACTTGCCATTGAGGCGTGCAAGCTTCAAAGTACTGAAAGGGTTGTTCTTAAGTCAACTTCTTGGATAATGAGCTGATGTCGACAAGAAGCGACCCGTCGAAGGAGGGCCTTAGTGAATCCCACATCAACGACACTGAACGAAGGAAATGATTTTGGAGGTGAAAACAATCTGATGATACAGGGTTCAGGGTGGCAGTCATGAAGGAATGAAACATGAATGTATTGCAGTGGGTGACACATGGGTGAATTGTCTGAATGACTTCTCTTGAACATATCGGGTGAACCTGTCGCTATATTTTAGCGAGCCTAGCGACAGTGAAACTCGTTCTCATCCATTTGGACGAGTTTGTCACTATTAGGTTTTAACGAGTTTAACGACAAAGATAACTCGGTCCCTTTCAATTTTAGAGAGTCTGAAAGAAACGGAAAGGAGACTCCAACGATTATTTTTTGTCATATAATCCCTTAAGTCCGAAAAAGCGTCAAATAATACAAAAGGGATGAATTTTCGATAGCTTTAACGAGCCGAACAATACAAATGCTCGATCTTTTTGTGTAATAATCCCTCAGGTCCAAAAGGATTAAAATCTAGAGGAGGGATAACACTTCCGATATCTTTAACGAGTCGGAGAGGCCAATCGCTCGACAATCTTTTCATATTTTATGAGTCAGGTGAAAAGAGCTTAAAGAAGACTCGTTTTCGAGGAACGTTTCAGGTAGCAGCTGATTCCAGGTAAGATTTGGAATTTTCCACGGTAAGATTTGGAATTTTCCACTTAGGACAATTATATTGCTTGTAGATCTATTGTTTAATTCATAAACAAAACCCAGAGATAGACTGAAGCAGCATTGATCTACTTTGCATTTTGATAACAAATGCAGTTCGAAGGGTAGCTGGCTTGACTTCAGGCTGCGCCTGTAAGTTTATAAAAAAACAAGGATAGATAGGCTAACAAGTAATCTAGTCGCTCCCCAGTGGAGTCATCATTTTGTTACCGGGAATAGTGCCCACTTGGATGCTGCTATTCCCACTAAGATGGGTGGCTATCTTAGAAACAAACAAGTAAAGTCTACTATTGTTTTCTTTTATGAAAATAGACAATAGGAGAACTAAGAAGACCAACCTCAGTCTTGCGCTTGCTTTCCTCTCCCTCTTGATAGAGCTTCGCTGCTTCTTCTTCGTCTCCCTAGCTTCAAAAAGAACCTGTGGAATCACAACAACATACTACTATAGAAGAAGCAAAGATCTATATTCATAAATAACACAGGATCAGATGTGCGTTAACCATATAAATGCATATATAAACAAGTACACAAGAATATGAAGAAAACAAGAATAACTTTATTAAGATGAAAAGTAGCAAGAGGATTACAACCATATGTTCTGACCCAGCATCATCCTCCAGCTAGGAAGCCCTTCTTCACCTCAAGCAAAGTGTAGATCACGCAACACTATGAATGTACACCAAAAAACCAACAACACTTCTCTATAAGATACAAAATTCCAGCCTCCAGATCTCGGTGATGAGGGATCCATATATAGATGATTACAGAGAGGTGAGTCATCTTCTAGGATCTTGATTAGTGTCCTGTCTCTGATAGTTCCTACTTCCACTTGGAGAATGATGATCTCTTACTCATCCCTAGTCGAAAATAGAGAGGCAAGTGTCAAAGGGGAAGTTTCTGGAAGATTCCATGATCTTCCACCTCGCATTTTTGTCCCTGCCATTTGTCCATTCCCAACCATCACACCCTACAGAGGAGAAATTCAGTATGCATCGCACCTTGTACACTGGGAAGGTGATATGCATTGCACCCTCTGCATTGAGCATTCAGTATGGTCCAGTTTTGACCATTTATGAGTAGTTTTCAGTGGAGAACTTTTGGGAGATGATGTAATCAACTAACCTTGTTCCTTTAGGTAGTGAAGCAGAACTTTTAGGGACTTATGAGCCCTCAGTTTATGGACATTTATGATTGGGGTTGAAGTGCCCAAAAATTTCTATAACAACTACTCCGCCAGAAGCTGTGCATGTCCTTTGTGTTGTGTGTTTCTAGCCGAGTTGGGGTTGATCCCTTTCAACCTGAAATTCACTGTCACCTTCTTCTCCCTTCTAAGTGTTAGAACCTCTCATACACCCTTTTTTGACTCACTACATTAGTCACACCCTTGCTACTGACAAAGGTATCTTACTTGCCTCTATGTGACATCACAGCCAAGGCATTACCTTACGACCCACTGTTGGGACTCCTACACCAAACGGTATGAGGTCTAATTGGGACTTCTTACTGGGGAGATCCCCTTGACATGTTGGCGGGTCCAGAACCGTCAACATGTTCTTTCTTTCATATCAAGGGTTAATGTTAATATTCATACTCTACATGAGAGTAAGTAAAACATTAATTTCATCTAATCATACATCAACCATCGTTAGAAGTTTTCGGATTATGTGTTGGGAATTAGCTTTCATATGCACTACCCTTTATAATTCTTCTTAATATTCCCATTTCCTACAATTTTCTCCAATAGTTATATTGTATCCTTCAATCTGGTGGGGAACTCCAAATCCTATATTTCAAAATCTGTAATGCTATGAATAATGTCAACGTTGGTTGCAATTATCTATATTGTCTAAATTCTCCCCTTGTGATATCTATAGGTTATGAATTTCATGAATTCTTACATTATGCTCATATAAGAATCATATAAGAACAAGAATATTCAAATCACCATTCTAGTTCCTCATTGTCAGTTTGTTTATGCATTCTTGATCTTTATGCAAATTTTCCAATTCATTGTGTTCTTCTTTTCCTTTGGATCTCTTTTTCATCATGTACACATAGAACTATACTCATAATTCACACGTTCTGAGAAAAAATAACTATTTCTACTATTTTTGATGACACACAATAATTTCTCCATGCATATTAGAAATAGGTGTAGCATCTACCCCAAACTAACATTCTATCCCAATAATTAAGTTGGTCATTGGACTTGTAACAGTTCTAGATGTACCTGGGAAAGACATTGTTGCCATGGTTGGGAAAAAATTCATAGCAACTTCTTGTGATCCAAATGTGTTTCCCATGTTTTGACTTTGTCTATTATAAGATGTTACATTACAATGCACCACAACAACCTTGGTTCAACACAGGGTATGCATGTGATCTTTTACTTTGTCCTTTATGTCCTTAAACTTGTAACTTTTTGCACTTTCTCATTAAAAAAATAGAAAATATCCCTAGATTTTACTCTCTGTTGGCATACTTGTAAACATAAACTAATTTCCCTAAAGCCTTAAGCACAAATTTTCAAATGTGACATCCTCAATGTTGTAAACATTTAGTGGCATGCCTACTTGTGGATCATCTGAGCCCCTACCCAATTTGACTGTTTGTGGCTAGTCAAACTATCTGCATCCTTTTTGATCATTTAGCTCTCTGACTACTTTTTCCTCGATAAAATTTTCACTTGATTCATCTTCTTGAATTTTCTTGGGTTTTCTTCCATTCTAATTTTTTTCGAGATTTGCACAATTGTGAATTGTTAGACATTCTCACTACAGACAGAGCATATCAAACTTTGCCTATTATGCTAGATTCTGGGAAATTCAATGTTATGCCTGTCTACAAGTCATTCCAAACATATTCTTTTAATCTTTATTCCTTCAAATTTTTAACAAATGAGCTATTTTTTCCACATTTCAACATGATTCCACTAGCTATTTCAACAAAAATAGTCAGTTAAACTTGAAAATAAAAAGTTTTTGGTGTCTAGTAGAGAATGTAAACATAGATTAAAACTTAAAAGCTATGTGATTTACCACACCTATTAGGGATCTCAAGGCTTCAACAAAGTTCTATCATTCTGATTGGCCTCCAGCCTTTCGACTACAAGTTGGAGGAATTTCAAATATTGGGAGGCCGCACCAAGAACAACTACAATATCCATGGAATTTCCTTCAGTAAAATTACTCCTAAATAGATCTATAACATTTTTCATTTTCTCTTTCCTTAAATTCCTCCATGATATTGGTTGCCACACCTTAGCGGCACTGTTATTTGAGCTCATGTTGCCTGATTCCTAGTTTTTATGGGTGGAAAGAAAACAACATCTTACCCACTTTTCCCATTCAAAACTATCGGCCGCTAGGTAGCAAGCATAATAAAGTCAACCTCCTTT
Organism: Pinus taeda; assembly: GCA_000404065.3. Classification (NCBI taxonomy): domain Eukaryota; kingdom Viridiplantae; phylum Streptophyta; class Pinopsida; order Pinales; family Pinaceae; genus Pinus; species Pinus taeda. Next base: position 175,972 of record APFE030850308.1, read on the forward strand.
TCTATAAATTCCATACATTCACATTTTCTATTCCTACTCGGATTATCATTGATAGTATGTCAATTGTCTTGTTAGGCACAAATTTTCACAAATTTCAAATTTTCTCAAACAATTGGTAGGCACACTCCACTTTCATACTATTAGTTAGAGAATCGATCAAAGAATTACACCAAAAATTGTGAGCATTTAAACAATATCGGTGACCACTCATAAACAGTCTGCTTGGATATTCATTTAAGATCCTTCTCAACCATGGCTTCCTTTAGGTGAAAATAAACCATCCAATAGTGGATCCATCTCCACCACACTCATTGCATATCATATCCACCACACTCATTGCATATCATATCCACCACACTCATTGCATATTATGCTACTCATCTGTATTGGAAACAATATACAATAATTTTTACAATCAGGAGAAGATACGCTTGGCCTTATTTCCTAGTAGGTGAAAATAAACCATCCAATAGTGGATCAATCTCCACCACAATCATTGCATATCATTCTATTCATCTGTATTGGAAACAATATACAATAATTTGTACAATCAGGAGAAAATACCCGTGGCATTGTTTGCTAGTATATGATAGACATGTTTGGAAGAGTGTGGGGACAACTTGTAATATAAATACATTGATTAAAACCTATGGCTATCATAACATTGAGAAATTAGTACCAGCGTGCCTACTTTTAATGCTGCAAGAATCTCTATCCATAGCCAATTAGATCATATCTTGTTGTTGTTCCAGTGCATGCACTTAGAAGAGAATGGATATCAGATCTCTTCTCTCCATACACAATTTGAGCATATCCTGTTGTTGTTCCACTGAAAACATTTAGAAGAGAATGGATATAAGATCTTTCCTACTTACTGTAGCACAATTATATCTAAATTAGTTTTATTGCATTTTTTGGGAGATGGAAACTCATCTTTCTTCATTTATAAATGTTGGGCACAATTTGAGAAAGGGAAAATGCAATCAAATGAAACAAATGCAGCAATTACAGTGAAATAATAATAATAATAATAATAAAATGGAAAATGCGTCAAATTTCAAATCATATAATTCTGCATTTAGAAAAATAATCTCTAAAGCTAGTAGCTTAAGATTTGAAATATTTAATCAAATAAAAAAGTTGAGTTGCACTTGTGTACAAATTCATATTGCTCGAGTATATTGACAGTGAAAACAATCTAAATAGAAACCATTCAATAGATCTGACAAGATATTAACAATTTGTGCTAATTCTAGTTACTTTTTTTTCTATGACTATATTGAATTGTTTGTAAAATATTTTGTATTATTAGCTTGTTGTGCGGGTCACATTACAAGGGTGTGACATTAAGATAACTCCATTGAGTTATTTCTTATTAAGTTAATAATAGGGGCTGCATGATTATATATTTTACATAATACAAATATTATGCCATTATGTGTCAAACAATTTTTTTTTTAAATCAATGCCTATATATTCAATTTCAAGTATTTCAAGAACGCATGCTAATTATTTAAAGGGTGCTAGCATAATGGAAGATCACTTGCATTATCAACAAGAGGTTTGTTGTTCAATTCCACTGTGCCCTAACATCAATTAATCAATGATATTGCTATTTATTTTTAATTAAATAATTTCAACAGTGAGATATTTTTCTAGATTCATTGTTTTATATTGTCTCTAGAGAAACAAACATGATATTGTATTGTTTTTAAATATAATTTTTTATTGTCTTTGGAGAGACAATAGCTAGGATTAAAGATATATTGTCTCTATACAGACAATGTCTTTAATCTCAACTATTGTCACTCAAGAGACAAAACTGAAGTTGTCTCTTAAGAGACAATAATGTTTATGTTATATATTGTCTTTATAGAGACAATTTTTGAAGACAATAAACAAAACTAAAGTTGTCTCTTAAGAGACAATAATGCCTGTGGTACATATTGTCTTTATAAAGACAATTTTTTAAGACAATATTTTAGGACACCAGCTTAAAGACAATATTTAAGACAATACACAATTTTTTTTGTCTCAAGTTAAGACTATATATATATATATATATATATATATATATATATATAATATATATATATATATATATATATCGTTTCAGATATTGTCTTAAACTCCCTCTACCCTCTATATTGTAGTGTATCCTTCAATCTGGTGGGGAACTCCAAATCCTATATTTCAAAATCTGTAATGCTATGAATAATGTCAACGTTGGTTGCAATTATCTATATTGTCTAAATTCTCCCCTTGTGATATCTATAGGTTATGAACTTCATGAATTCTTACATTATGCTCATATAAGAATCATATAAGAACAAGAATATTCAAATCACCATTCTAGTTCCTCATTGTCAGTTTGTTTATGCATTCTTGATCTTTATGCAAATTTTCCAATTCATTGTGTTCTTCTTTTCCTTTGGATCTCTTTTTCATCATGTACACATAGAACTATACTCATAATTCACACGTTCTGAGAAAAAATAACTATTTCTACTATTTTTGATGACACACAATAATTTCTCCATGCATATTAGAAATAGGTGTAGCATCTACCCCAAACTAACATTCTATCCCAATAATTAAGTTGGTCATTGGACTTGTAACAGTTCTAGATGTACCTGGGAAAGACATTGTTGCCATGGTTGGGAAAAAATTCATAGCAACTTCTTGTGATCCAAATGTGTTTCCCATGTTTTGACTTTGTCTATTATAAGATGTTACATTACAATGCACCACAACAACCTTGGTTCAACACAGGGTATGCATGTGATCTTTTACTTTGTCCTTTATGTCCTTAAACTTGTAACTTTTTGCACTTTCTCATTAAAAAAATAGAAAATATCCCTAGATTTTACTCTCTGTTGGCATACTTGTAAACATAAACTAATTTCCCTAAAGCCTTAAGCACAAATTTTCAAATGTGACATCCTCAATGTTGTAAACATTTAGTGGCATGCCTACTTGTGGATCATCTGAGCCCCTACCCAATTTGACTGTTTGTGGCTAGTCAAACTATCTGCATCCTTTTTGATCATTTAGCTCTCTGACTACTTTTTCCTCGATAAAATTTTCACTTGATTCATCTTCTTGAATTTTCTTGGGTTTTCTTCCATTCTAATTTTTTTCAAGATTTGCACAATTGTGAATTGTTAGACATTCTCACTACAGACAGAGCATATCAAACTTTGCCTATTATGCTAGATTCTGGGAAATTCAATGTTATGCCTGTCTACAAGTCATTCCAAACATATTCTTTTAATCTTTATTCCTTCAAATTTTTAACAAATGAGCTATTTTTTCCACATTTCAACATGATTCCACTAGCTATTTCAACAAAAATAGTCAGTTAAACTTGAAAATAAAAAGTTTTTGGTGTCTAGCAGAGAATGTAAACATAGATTAAAACTTAAAAGCTATGTGATTTACCACACCTATTAGGGATCTCAAGGCTTCAACAAAGTTCTATCATTCTGATTGGCCTCCAGCCTTTCGACTGCAAGTTGGAGGAATTTCAAATATTGGGAGGCCGCACCAAGAACAACTACAATATCCATGGAATTTCCTTCAGTAAAATTACTCCTAAATAGATCTATAACATTTTTCATTTTCTCTTTCCTTAAATTCCTCCATGATATTGGTTTCCACACCTTAGCGGCACTGTTATTTGAGCTCATGTTGCCTGATTCCTAGTTTTTATGGGTGGAAAGAAAACAACATCTTACCTACTTTTCCCATTCAAAACTATCGGCCGCTAGGTAGCAAGCATAATAAAGTCAACCTCCTTTTCTATAAATTCCATACATTCACATTTTCTATTCCTACTCGGATTATCATTGATAGTATGTCAATTGTCTTGTTAGGCACAAATTTTCACAAATTTCAAATTTTCTCAAACAATTGGTAGGCACACTCCACTTTCATACTATTAGTTAGAGAATCGATCAAAGAATTACACCAAAAATTGTGAGCATTTAAACAATATCGGTGACCACTCATAAACAGTCTGCTTGGATATTCATTTAAGATCCTTCTCAACCATGGCTTCCTTTAGGTGAAAATAAACCATCCAATAGTGGATCCATCTCCACCACACTCATTGCATATCATATCCACCACACTCATTGCATATTATGCTACTCATCTGTATTGGAAACAATATACAATAATTTTTACAATCAGGAGAAGATACGCTTGGCCTTATTTCCTAGTAGGTGAAAATAAACCATCCAATAGTGGATCAATCTCCACCACAATCATTGCATATCATTCTATTCATCTGTATTGGAAACAATATACAATAATTTGTACAATCAGGAGAAAATACCCGTGGCATTGTTTGCTAGTATATGATAGACATGTTTGGAAGAGTGTGGGGACAACTTGTAATATAAATACATTGATTAAAACCTATGGCTATCATAACATTGAGAAATTAGTACCAGCGTGCCTACTTTTAATGCTGCAAGAATCTCTATCCATAGCCAATTAGATCATATCTTGTTGTTGTTCCAGTGCATGCACTTAGAAGAGAATGGATATCAGATCTCTTCTCTCCATACACAATTTGAGCATATCCTGTTGTTGTTCCACTGAAAACATTTAGAAGAGAATGGATATAAGATCTTTCCTACTTACTGTAGCACAATTATATCTAAATTAGTTTTAGTGCATTTTTTGGGAGATGGAAACTCATCTTTCTTCATTTATAAATGTTGGGCACAATTTGAGAAAGGGAAAATGCAATCAAATGAAACAAATGCAGCAATTACAGTGAAATAATAAGAATAATAATAATAAAATGGAAAATGCGTCAAATTTCAAATCATATAATTCTGCATTTAGAAAAATAATCTCTAAAGCTAGTAGCTTAAGATTTGAAATATTTAATCAAATAAAAAAGTTGAGTTGCACTTGTGTACAAATTCATATTGCTCGAGTATATTGACAGTGAAAACAATCTAAATAGAAACCATTCAATAGATCTGACAAGATATTAACAATTTGTGCTAATTCTAGTTACTTTTTTTCTATGACTATATTGAATTGTTTGTAAAATATTTTGTATTATTAGCTTGTTGTGCGGGTCACATTACAAGGGTGTGACATTAAGATAACTCCATTGAGTTATTTCTTATTAAGTTAATAATAGGGGCTGCATGATTATATATTTTACATAATACAAATATTATGTCATTATGTGTCAAACAATTTTCTTTTTTAAATCAATGCCTATATATTCAATTTCAAGTATTTCAAGAACGCATGCTAATTATTTAAAGGGTGCTAGCATAATGGAAGATCACTTGCCTTATCAACAAGAGGTTTGTTGTTCAATTCCACTGTGCCCTAACATCAATTAATCAATGATATTGCTATTTATTTTTAATTAAATAATTTCAACAGTGAGATATTTTTCTAGATTCATTGTTTTATATTGTCTCTAGAGAAACAAACATGATATTGTATTGTTTTTAAATATAATTTTTTATTGTCTTTGGAGATACAATAGATAGGATTAAATATATATTGTCTCTATACAGACAATGTCTTTAATCTCAACTATTGTCACTCAAGAGACAAAACTGAAGTTGTCTCTTAAGAGACAATAATGTTTATGTTATATATTGTCTTTATAGAGACAATTTTTTAAGACAATAGTTTGAGACACTCCCTTAAAAACAATATTTAAGACAATAAACAAAACTAAAGTTATCTCTTAAGAGACAATAATGCCTGTGGCACATATTGTCTTTATAAAGACAAATTTTTAAGACAATACACAATATTTTTTGTCTCAAGTTAAGACTATATATATATATATCGCTTCAGATATTGTCTTAAACCCCCTCTACCCCTCTATATTGTAGTGATTATTACATCTACTCACACTGCTTTAGTTGTACAAAAGTTAAGACTATATATATATAGATATCTAAAAATTGTTTCAAATATTGTCTTAAATCCCCTCTACCCCTCTATATTCTAGTGAATATTGCATCTACTCACACCGCTTTACTTGTATAAAGATAATGACTTCCTTAGAGGAAACCTCGATTCCAAATGTACCGAAATATTTTATTCTAGGTTTTGTTTTAGAAAGATTGGATCTCGATTATCTTCCGTAGTGTCAGGATAATCACCCTTACATGTTGTCTTTTAGAAACACTTGTAAGGTCTCGGTTTTGAATGTTTTTCATTAAATTTTGAAGAGTTTTTTGATCCATCTTTGTTTTAGTTAACAATTTTAGGAGATATACTTATTGAATTGTTCTCACCTGTTAATGATATTTCATTTCCCTCTCTATGTAGATTAATGATATGTCATTCCTCTCTCTATGGAGCAATAGAGATTGACCTTCTTGATTGTAAAACCTCGTCCTTTTCCCACAACTAATTTTGAAGATAATTTTATACACTCCTTACTTATTGATATTTTACTTAGGAGGCATTGAATTTTGATCAAAATAGACATAGGTCTTATTAATATTTTCATTATGAGGCATCTAATTTTGATCAAAATGGGCATACGAGAGACATTGTGTTAGGCTATTGGATTAACATGTGTTAACATATGTTTCGGCTTGAAAACTAAACGAGTCTTGGTACCATATCCTAACAGGAAACTTAAATTTCATTTTAGGTAACATAACATAATAATGAAAAGAAGAGACAAACTTTCATAAAGATGTAAATTTCCACTTATCTATTCATCCATTTGAGCAACATATCATAATAACATAATATTAGAAGACCAACTTAAAGACAAAAAAACAAAAATAGTTTTTCACTTATCTGTTTATATATAGGGAGCGAGGGAATTCAACTAAGAGAATGACAATCACGTCCAGTTTTCCCCCTCGAGCCTTCTCATTTTCTAGAAATGTTGATCGATAACGAACTAACAAGGTTAATAAATCAGAAACTTATTAGAATTTCTTCAGGTTTCTATTGGCCACTAACCAAATCAGGTGTTCCCAAACTAGCAACGTCCTTCCTCCCTCAATGAAGTCTTGTTCAGGGTCACAAGTGTACAGATTGATTATCCTCCCTTGGACCTCCTTCAACTAAGAACCAAGTCTTCAAGGTTTTTTCTTCCTTCCTGAAGGAAGTCCTATTCAAGGTCACAAGCATACAGATTGATTATCCTCCCTTAGACATCCTCCAACTAAGAACTAAGTCTTCAAGGTTTTTTCCTTCCTCTCCCCTATTGGCTCACTTTCCCCTGAACTCAAAGTATTTATCTCTTAGAGAGAGGAATAATTGTCTTGTAGTTGTTTGGTAAAATGAGAATTTTGATATGGGGTCTTTTCTCATAAATTCTCCTTTTCTATGAATTCAAAGTTTCCTATGAATTCCAAGGCTTTCTATACCTTTTAGAGTAAATTAAAATAAAATTTAAACACTATAATTTTTCACTGGGCTTTCCATTTAGCCCCTGATTTACCAAGTATGTGCAGTGAAAAAAATGTTCTATGATGACTCGATGAGTAACTCTCCTTTTAAATGCATTTGCAAAAAAATCCTTCCTTTTAATAATTGCAAAAGAAATTAAAATACCCCATTTTTGGGGAAATCCTTTGATATGTATTGCAATAGTTAAAAGCCTTTCCATTTCCTGCAACATCACTATGAAACAATTTTTAAATTGGAAAATGGTTAAAGAAATACAACAAATAAACTCTTCCACTTTAGTCGTTACCTTCTTAGGAATTCAAAATCGCTGGTTATTATCTCAAATAATCTCTCTTCTGATTTGCAACCAACAAAAACTTCTCTTGTCCTTAGCAACCATCTCTCTTGCTCTGCAACCAACAAACTTCTCTTTCCTTAGAAACCATCTCTCTTGCTCTGCAACCAACAAAATCTTATCTTCTGCTTTGCAACCAACAAAACTCCTCTTCTGCTTTCCAACCAACAAAAACTGCGTAGAAAAATAGACATGGTAAAAATGAGGATACTAATATTAATCACATAGTGTAAATTGAGTCAAATTGGAAAATTGTAATTTAAAAAAAAAACACTAAGCACTTGTCTAAATAAGCTACATTAGAGAATAATCTCATGGAAAAAACCATGGGTTAAGAATATCATGAGAAAGCCATGGATTGTCAAAATAATAATAACAATAATAATAATAATAATAATTATGACTACCTAATTTAGGTGTGTAAAAATGCTAAACATGAAATGATACAACATTTCAAGGTTTTTATGATACTAGGCTAGAGAGCACCTCTCAAGGCAGTAAAATTTTAAACTTTAGAGTATTTTTTAATGTTTATCTAACTTTATAATATGTTAACTTTTAAACTTTAGAGTATTTTTTTCATTTTATCTTAACTTTATATTATGTATTTTCTAAATTCTAAAATTATTTTATGTTTATCTAAGTTGTATACATGATTAAAATAATCACTTTCAAATTCTAGAATCTCATTTAGAGAATATAAGGGAAACCACGGCAAGAAATAATGGGAAAACGATGCCATTAGGCAAAATTATTTATTTGAGTTATTTTATTTTACTATTGACGAAGTCAAAATTTTAAACAACATAGTACCTAACTTTATAACATGTTTCAAAATTATCTATTTTATTTTATTTTATTTTTTATGTAATTTGACGAAGTCAAAATTCTAAACAACATAGTACCTAACTTTATAAGATGTTTCAGATAATCATGTTTAAAATTCTTAATAAAAACCCAGTCTAGAGAATATCACCGCAAAAACGATGGGTTGAGAATACTATGGGAAAACCATGGTATTATTAATTTGATTTTTATAAATAATTATTAACTTCAATTTTATATTTTATTTATTTTTAATTGTATTTTACATTTATTTTTATTGGTATCTAATTTGATGGAGTCAAAATGTTTACATAACTTCACATAACAGAATGTTACAACATATATTCCATAATGGGCTAGAGAGCCTCTCTCGAGGGAAAATTAAAACTAAATTAAAAAACAATAATTAAAAGAAGTTTGATTTAGTCATTTGATGATGTTTACATAACATCACATAACATAACATTACAACATCTATTCCATAATGGGCTAGAGAGGACCCTCTCACGGCAAAAATATAACTAAATTAAAAAATAATAATTAAGATAAGTTTGAATTAGTCATTTGATGTGTTTATCAATGCTAAGTTTACAAGTCCATGGTATTGCATAGACCATGATATTTTCCCATAGTATTTGTTATAATTAGGCCTATTTAAAGGCTTAAAGAATCAATGTTAGAATGTATTGCATAACTCATGGTATTTTCTCATAGTATTTCTTACGGTTAACTATATTTAAAGGCTTAAAAAATTCATTATCGAATGCAGCTATAATTAAAATTCATGGTTTACAAGACCATGGTATTGCATAACCCGGTTTACAAGGCCATGGTATTGCATAACCCATAGTATTTTCCCTTAGTATTTGTTATGACTAAGCATATTTAAAGGCTCAGAGAATCCATTATGGAATGCATCCATCTTAACTCCATATAAGTCGCCTATACATGGGCGACTAATTTGGTGTCAAGGTAATAGTTGTGAATGCTTGTGAAAAATTACTGCTGTTATTATTTTACATTTTATTCGAACTGAAAACTGTATTATTAGTCTGACGTGAATGTAAAGTAGAGGGTGAGAGAAGGATGTTTGCAGCCGAAGAGATCTGTTAGATGGTATTAGTAAAAATGAAAACAGAAACTGAAGCATGCCTCGACTCTGATGTCAAGAAAGCCGTGATCACACTGCCAGCCTATTTTAGCGATTCTCGGAGGAAGGCTACAAGATACACGACTACGATTGCTGGTATTAATGCCCCAAATATTATTAATCAACGCACCACTGCAGCTATAGCTTATTGCTGCCATTGAAGAAGACCTGTCTTGAGTTTCGACCTTGGTGGATGTACCTTTGATGTTTAGTTATTGTTGACAGACGTAAATTTGAGCTGAAGGCTTTTGGAGGGGACACGCAATTGGGAGGCGATGATTTTGACAATAGAATGCTCAAGAGAGAAAAAAAAAAAAGCCATGAGCACAAGCCAGAGGCAAAAGGAAATTGGTATTCAGTGGTGGAGACTCTAATTTATATCGACGGTCTCTAAGAAGTTCTGGATTTTCCCATGAACTTCGTAGAGACAGTCGATATCAATCAGATTTCCACCAATGAAGTCAAATTTCTTTTTTACCTTCCGCATTCTGAGGTTTCGGTGCTTGTGTTCATGTATTTTTCGTATTTTCTCTTGAAATTTTGAACACGGTATTTGAGCATCGTATTGTCAAAATCTTTGCCACCCAAATGCTTGTCCCCTCCAACAGCCTTCACCTCAAATTTACCTCTCTCAACAATAACAATGGAAACATCAAAGGTACCTCCACCAAGGTCGAAAATCAACCCAGATTTTTTTCCATGGGAGGAATAAACCTTACGATGAAACCCATAAGCTATAGCTGCAGTGGTGGGTTGATTAATAATTTTCAGCGCATTATGACCAGAAATGATAGCCGTGTGTCTGGTCGTCTTCCCGTGAGAATCACTAAAATTGGTTGGCACTGTGATCACAACGTTCTTGACATGAGAGTTGAGGTAGGCTTCGGTTGCTGTCTTCATTTTTACTAATACCATCTAAGAGATTCATTCGGCTGCAAACATTTGGCAACCAAGAAACGCTCACCAGTCAGAAATATGTGGACGATATGAAAAAATCACACTATTATTTTTGGCAACATCTAAAACTTAAAAAAGAAGGAAACATAAAAAAAAAAAACTAATATGGTTGTTTTATCTAATAATGTAATTGATTTTTATCTCATATATTTTGTAATTAAAAATGCATAAGAAGAATATTTGCATTTTTTATAAAATGCTCATCTCTCCTTCATAATATGGTATTGTTTTCCAGAACTTCTGTGTTATTCTCTCATTTTTTGAATCATTTTAGATTTGCATGTAGATCAATTGGTATCACAACATAAGACCTTGGAAGCTATCGACTTGTTCAAAGATTTTTTTTGAGATTTGTGGCTTAACAATTTAACACCCTTAGTGCACCTTGCTTGCTTCAGATTCCCATCACAAATTGTCACTTGATGTCATACCTTTCAATTCCTTTAGTCGATGAAAATCATGTCACCCCGTCGAGAACCCTCATCCATGATTTAGTCATGGTTATTCAAGAGCTAATTACGTTGCAACAACACAAACACGCTCCTCGATGAATGCAGTTGCATACATGCTTTCAATTGCCCAAATTTTCGGGCCAAATGAAAGCAAAGGTCATCGATTCTTGGCTCCGCAGTCTCTCTAGCTATTTCGAAACATGTCCCATGATGGAAGAGGACATGAAGGTTCAAATCGTTAGTCTACAGTTGGAGGGTCTGGAGCAAACATGGTGGGATACTCAACTCGAGATTATATCCTTGGTTGTTGAGCTCAGAGACTAAGCTGAGATGAGATCCACACATACCACATCTGGGGATGACTTCTGTGAAGCCTTAAGAGCACATTTTTACCCCCCGTGATATCTCTCGAATCTCCTTACCAAATGGTTGCAAATCCGACAACTACTAAATCAATTAGTGCAATCATACATTGACGTCTCCTACAAATTATGCATTCAATTCAATATCTTTCATCTAGAAGAGGTATTAATTATTAAATTTAATTTTGTTCTACTACTATTTTTTCATCGAGAAGTTGAGTTGTTTGGTTGTACTTCTTTAGGTAAGGTCTTTGTTCGGGCCTTGGTTGTAGAATGTAAAGTTGCTCCTCAAACTCGATCTCCTGAAACCAAAAAAGGTCCATCTCATGCTAGTCCATCTAATGTGGCCCTTGACTCATCCTCTTGGTGAACATTTCATAAGGCCAACTCACATGCTTCAGTAGACTGTCATGTACTTCAAAATATGCACCCTAACAAGACTTGTTTTACATAGGTAGAGCAAAAAAATCCCTCTACCTCACTTGCAGACCCCTCTCTCATCGTCATGACTACTAATGAATCTGGAATCCCTGTTGCACCACTATTTACACATAATTGTCAAATCAAACATGAGTTGGCGAATCTTATCCTCGACAATGGGAGTCAAAATAATCTTGTGGCACAAGGCTTGGTTCACCCCCTTAACCTTCCCACCACTCCACAACCCAACTGATATCAGCTAGGTTGGGCTAAAAAGGAAGTCCCTCATCTTATTGTCTCCTAGCATTATGTCATCACCTTTGCTATTGGTCCTTTTTGAGATACTGTGCTATGTGATGTTTCTCCTCTCGATTGTGCCGATTTGTTACTAGGAATTCCATACCAACAAGGCCGAAATGTTGTTTATCATGTTAAAGATCACAAATACAACTTGCAACATGAGGGAGACATCTATGTGCTCACATCCTCAGCCCTCACATCAATCCAACCTCTTACTGGCAAAGTTGCCATTAAGAAAGTCAATATAAACCAATACATTTCATTGTGTTTGGTTCGCTCTGTCAAGCTAGAAAACAACACCAACCCAATATCACTTGCCATGACTCCACTACAGCCAAAAATTGCAAATATCTTCATCGAACCCATGGTGTTTCATCCCCAATTCTCTATTGAAAACAAAATCAATCTTATTCCAAGTGCTTCCTTATCCACTGCCCCATTTATTTGCCTCACTAGAAAGCCATCTATTGGACATGACTCATCAAAGAAACATGTTTTTCTCAAAGGTTAGACTAGACAAAAATATCTAGGTTGTAAAGATATATGCAACATCTAATGGTGGTAATTGTGGGATTCAAAAAAATCCATCAATGGTAGCTTACAATGTACTTCGACAAGTTGATGTGCATGACCACTAGCACACACTTGAAGATCAACACATACACTATGCATCCGTGTGTTTTCAGTTTAGCTGCACCAAAGAAGACCATGCACATGTTAGCAAACAAGTTGGATGAAGGAGCCGAACCAATGCACCGGTTGCAACTGAGGCAAGAGTTCACTTCAACAAGATATCACCATGAGGTGCATGCAAACCATCACATACAACTAAGCTTGGCATCAACTCACCACCTTCACCATTGTTGAGCCCCAAAATTACCTCTCTTCCAAGCATTTTCTTAAACCATTTCTCTTTTATTTTCCTATGTCAGTGCATCCTAAGCTATCAAAAGTTGTTACATGTCGAGTTCAGGAGTGTATTTGAGTGATTTTCAAATTATATCATTGTGTGTGCTATTTGATCTAGGTTTGTTTATCAACTACGAAATGTAGCCACTTTCTGTAACTAACTCACAATTTCGCAGCCGTTTTCATTGTTTTGTAGGTTACAGGTGTGAGTAGGAGGAATGAGACACATGGGAAACTTAGGAATAATCCACACATGGATGAGGTCCTATTTACTTAGCCAAATTCAGGAGGAAAAGTCTCAGTTAAAGGGTGGTCAACATAGAGTTCTACATCAACTAGGACTCTATTCCTGCACATAAAAGAAGCCTAAAACAGTTCCTGAACTCGTGGATCCATTTTTGCCACCTATAGGCCATCTCCATAACGCAATCCAACATCCACCTCGCGTAGATATTGCTCATGGCAACCGAGAGGCTGAATCCTCGGATTTTGACCTGTTCATGTGTCTATTGCTGAAGAAATTCCTCTCAGATACAATTATCCATTTTCTCTATAAATATAAGTGTTTGTAGCGCAGATAGTTATTTCTTGATATTGTTGTTTTAGCTTTATTTTTTTGTTCTGTAATCGAGAGACATATTACTCTGTTTCATAACAAAAAACTTTGTTTTTCACATAGTTATTTAAGTGTGGTTTGAAGTAACAGCGTGCTAATCCAAAGCTATGTAGAGGGCCACTATGTAGCTGAGGTCCATTTTTTTGTTTTTGCATAGTTTTTCATGTATATTTTCTCTCATCCGAATTGTAAATTTCTCTTGTTTTGCTTATGATCATAATTGTTCTGACTTTGCACATGTCTTTGCAGCTTGTGACATTTATTACTAACAGTGCACTTTAGAATAGGTCTTTAAGTCTGGTTATGCTCGAGCTTCTTAGTGTATTTTTTGCATCAAGTGGTGATTTGACACTTGCTTCCTCTACTGAACTTTAGTTTTCATCACTTGTTTATGCTTTTATTTAGTGAGATTTGTTTACTACTTAAGATAGTTTAGATATCAGTTCTTCATGCTATATGATGATATCTCCAGAGCCTTTAGCTTAACCCCGTTTTAGAAGTTAATTGGCGAGCTATTGTGATTATAGGTGAAGTAATTGATTTTGCTTTCATTAGTATGCAAGTAGATAATTTATATGTCAGTTCTTTCATGCTATATGATGATATTTCTAGAGTCTTTAGCTTAACCTTGTTTTAGAAATTAATTGATGAAATATTGTGATTATAGATGGAGTAATTGGATTTGCTTTCATTAGTGTGCAAATTAGATAATTTAGATGTCATTTTTTTCATGCCATATGATGATATTTCTAGAGTCTTTAGCTTAACCCCATTTTAGAAGTTATTTAATGAAATATTGTGATTATGGATGGAATCATTGACTAGTTTCTAGTTTCTTTACTTTTTGGTTTTGAGTTGCAGCAGTTTATTAGATTTCAATTCCGCAACTAGGATGGACAACAAAGATAGTAACCTCATTTCAGTACTTCATTTTTAGTTTGGTCGATGTAGTTGCATTTTTACATTCTTACTGAAGTTCTAATTTTGTACACAACATGTTTTAAGATCTCTTAAGTTTAAAGTTTGGAAATTATCATAAAAAGCATAAAATCTTGTCTTCAACTCTACATCCACATTTGGTCTTTAAAAGTATTCTTAAAACTTTTGCTAGGATTTCCATTGCATTAGAACACCTTAGGAGACCAACAAGAGAAAAAGCCCAAAACAAGATAAAACTGAAAACAATGAGGTAAGAAAAGGGTTGTCTAGCACATACGGTGCACTACACTTCATCAGTTTACGACTCCCAGATTAATAACTTATGTAGCAATTTAGGACAAACTAAATTGACTAAAAATTTTGGTGCCATTGTCGGGGAAGTGTAACTAGCTAGCCTATCTCTTACATCCAAAAAAAATAAAAAAAGGGAAAATTAATAATTTCTTAAAGTATGCTCTCCTTTTACACCTAGTGTAATCTGGAGGATTAGAAAAAAGAATTATTAGTTCAATAATTTGTTGAGTATGCTCTCTTCTTGCACCTAGTGTGATCTAGAAGACCAAAAAAAGGATTGTTAGCCCAATTAAAATCATAAAAAAAAAATGCCATGCTTAGAGAAAGCGATTCTAGGGGAAGGTTTATAGCTAGGGGCAGAAGTTCGATTTTTACAACTCCAACTACTTCAAGGAATAGACAAGATACACCTCCATTCCAGACTCATACTCCCAGCCTTAAGATTCCTGGAATTCAAGGGGCAGAAACTAAATTAGAATATTCTCCTACTCCATCTACTAAATCTGACCTAGGAGAAGAACCCTTCTTCACCTCCATATGAGAGCCTATTACAGTGGAAGAAGTAGAATTACCTAGAGAAGAAGAGGAGGTAGAAACTCTCTTTCATCAGCCATTAATAGAAGAGCAAGAAGATTCTGAGGAAACTATCATCGCAGAAGAAGAATAAGATGGAGAATTTTCACTATTTGGAGGAAGGGTTAGAGGTAGTGGTAGAGGAAATAATGGAGGTGGTAGAGGTAATAATGGAGGAGGCAGAGGTAACAATGGGGGAAATAGGGAAGGAGATAACTCATTTGGATTCCCTATAGTAGATGAGGAAACCCATACAATAATGAAAAACATTTCACCATCCTTTCTCTCAAACTTTTATGGATTGTGAAGTGAGGATCCTCAAACATTTCTATTTGAGTTTGAAGTCTTATGCCGAACCTATGACTATCTAGAAGATTCTCAAAAACTCAAATTGTTCCCTTCAACATTGAAAGGGGTTGCTCTAAAATGGTTTATGGGATTACTCACTCAATCTATTAGTACATGGAATGATATGAGGGAGGCATTTTTGGATAGATACCTAGATTATTGTATGCCTACTAATCATAAGGATGAGGTATTGAAAATTATGTAAAAAGAAGATGAGAACTTGGAGGATTTGCTTGAGAGGTTTCAATACAACTTAAAGAGAGAAAAACTGAGCAATTTAGATGAGGAAACCTTCAAAGCCCTTTTATTGAAAGTCATTATAGATGAATGGATAGATATGTTAAACATGATGGGGAAGGGAGACATCTCTCAACTTCCACTAAGTGACATAGTAGAACTATGTGTCCATCTCTCAAGGGGAAAATCTAAAACTAGAAAAGGGCCTAGAGATTCTTCTCTTATTAGAGCAAACAAATCTGCAACTGGGACAGTAAGTAGGGCAGAGATTGGCAATATGCTTGATGAGTTCAAAACTAACATTCTAGGGAGCCTTAGTGAACAGCTAGACATCCTCAAAATTCAAAATGAGTAGAAAACAAAAGTTGATGCCTTAGCCATCTTTTGCCCAAAATGTAGAAAGAAACATGCTGTAAGAGAATGTCCCTTAGATGCAAAATTTATAGAAACATGTATGATTTTCTCAGAAAGTCATGAGACCAAGGATTGTCCTTCAATCCCACGGCTTAAAGCTGTCTTTCAGGAGGACCCAAATTATGTAGGGTCTCTTCGCTTTATTTCAAGAAGACCTTGGCAGGAGCAAAAAAATCAAGAATTTAACAATCCAATGAATTTTCATCCTCCACCATATTGGAATTCTTGGCAACAACCTTGGCCTCAACCTCAAAATCAGTATCAATCTCAATCATGGGCACAAGGGGTACAAAATCCTTATGGGAGATTTGCTCGATATTATCAATATCCTCCATCTTATTAGGGCTATCCTCCCCCACAAAACCAGCAACAAAATCCACAACTTCCAAATCAAAGCCCACAACTTTCATTGTCATTTCCATAACAATAACCTCCTCAACAAAATCAAAATCCTCAACTCTTGCTTCCATTTCAACAGAACCCAAATCAACTACCAGCCCAACCATTACTAAATCCCAACTACAAGAACCCTCAAAATGCTTACACAGTAGAAGGACAACCATTTCCTACCTACACGATTGTTCCTGTAGATCTTAATGATGTTCAACTTAGATCTGGTAGGATTTTAGAAAAGGAAAAACCTTCTATAGATGTTCAAGAGCAATATGCTTCTGAGGAGGATTCTCTAAAAGTCAATAAAAGTTTTGAAGAAGTATCCCTTCAAAACCAAACCATTCAAAAAGAAAAACAAAAAGAGTCAACCGCCACAACTCATATAATTGAGAAACCTATATCTACATCCACAGCTCCTTTTCCTGAGAGATTACAAATTGACAAGGGGGTGGAAAAACAAATTTTGTTGCCTTACTATGATTTCCTAGATGAATTAAAGAATGTTTGTATCAAGATTCCCTTGCTACAAGCCATTAGAAATGTTCCTATTCTAGAAAAAACAATAAAGGAGTTGAGTATCAAAAGACCTCGTAGGAGACCAAGAGACACAAAAGGAATCCACCTGGTAGGAAAAATAGCAGATCTCATGATGGGAAAGATTACCAAGTAGAAATATGTGGATCTAGGTAATCCAACTGTCAAGACACACATAAATGGAATAGAAATTCCAAATACATTGATTGACTTAGGGGCTGCTATAAACATTATGAGTAGACATACTATGGAATAACTTAAACTTCCTAATCTTCTTTTCACACCTACCTTACTGCAACTTGCAGATAGATTAGTAATCAAACTAGATGGTGTACTAGAAGATATTTCAGTCTCCTTAAATTCTTGGGAATATCCGGTGGATTTGACGATTTTGACTCCCAAGAATAATCTAAGAGGACACCCACTCATCTTAAGAAGACCTTGGCTAGCCACAGCTGATGCTTTTATTAGTTGTGGATCTAGTGACATGTACATTTCTGATGGTGGTTCAACAAAGAATTCTACTTTGTATCCTCCAGGAAAAGCAATTACAGAAGTAGGAGACAATGAGTGGGTCGATGATGAAGATGCTATACAACCTGTCTTTACTCTCTCTGAAGTTAGTGAAGATAGTCAAATCCTGAACACATTAGAAAATTTTGAAACATCTTCAGAATATGATCACACATAATTTCAGTTAGATTCTGATATTGAATATTTTTCATCAAGGAAAATGTCTCTCTACTCTATGGAAGAGTTTGGCAGTTTTGCAGTTGAAATTTTTTTAGGTAAAACATTGAATATCAACAAAAACTTGGAAAAGTTACAACAAGAAGAGTTAACCAAAATCTTACAAAAACATTCTGCTGCATTTGCATGGGAGTATACTGATATGAAAGGTATTGACCCTAGGACTTGCATCTATGATATCTACATTGAGGAAAATAGTAGACCAACCAGACAACATTAGAGAAGGATGAATCCAAATCTTAGGGAGATTGTGAAAGAAGAGCTCCAAAAATTACTCAATGTGAACTTCATTTACCTAATCTCAGATAGCTGATGGGTTTCTACCTTGGCGATAGTGCCCAAAAAGAATGGTAAATGGAGGGTGTGCATTGACTATAGGGAATTGAATGAAGCAACCTTGAAGGATCACATTCCTTTGCCCTTTATAGATCAAGTATTAGATACATTAGCAGACAATAAGTACTTTTCATTTTTGGATGGTTTTAGTGATTATAATCAAATTCAGGTAGCACCTAAAGATCAGGATAAAACCACATTTACTTGTCCATTGGGAACTTTTGCTTACCGAGTGCTTCCTTTTGGATTATGTAATGCACCTGCAACATTCCAAAGAGCAGTAATAGGAATTTTTTCTGATCTTATCCATGATTATGTAGAGGTATATATGGATGATTTTACAGTCTATGGTAATACATTTGAAGAAGCCTTGGAAAATTTGGAAAAATTCCTTATAAGATGTAAAGAAACAAACATTTCATTAAGCCATGAAAAATGCTTTATAATATTTACTGAAGGTATTGTTTTGAGAAATCATATTTCAGGGGATGGGATTAAAGTAGACAAATCCGAAGTTGAAGTCATCTCCAAGTTACCTATTCCAAATTGTATAAAAGATGTTAGAAGTTTTCTAGGATTTACTGGATATTATAGAATATTTATAGAAAACTTTACCAAAATAGCATCTCCACTCTTCAAACTACATACAAAAGACTGCGAATTCAAGTGGAGTCTTGATTGCCAATCAACATTTGAACCCTTGAAAACAAGAATATCTGAAGCTCCTATCATAAGAGGATCAAATTGGAAACTTCCTTTCCATATTTCTACAGATGCTTCAAATACAACTCTAGGAGCTATACTGGGACAAAAATACTTGGTTCCTTATGCCATGTACTATACCAGTAAAAATTTTACTCTCATTGAGTTAAATTATACTGTGACCAAAAAAGAGTTCTTAGTTGTTGTTCATACAATTAATAAGTTCAGACATTATATAACAGGGTATGAGACTTTTATTCATACTGATTATTTTACAATTAGATATTTGATGAACAAACCTATTACTAATGGCAAAGTTAGAAGATGGCTCCTAATTTTACAGGAATTCAAAATTACTGTGTTAGATAGACCTGGGAAGCAAAACACAGTTGCTGATTTCTTGTCTACGATTCAGAATATCAAAGGAGATTCTCCTGTAGAGTATCAGTTTCCTGATGAATACTTATTTGCAGTAACCACTAAAACTCCTTGGTTTACAGATATGGCTAACTATTTGGTTACAGGGAAACTACCTCCACATTTATTTCCTAGTGAAAGAAGAAAGATTATTCAGGATAGTTCAAGATATTCATGGATTTCTAACGAATTGTTTAAAAAAGGGCCAGACTTTGTGATCAGAAGATGTGTCAGGGAAGATGAAAATCCTGATATTCTCAAAGCATGTCATGATGAACCATGTGGTGGACACTTTGCTGATAAGAAGACATCTTATAAAATCGTTTCTTTAAGATATTATTGGTCGTCCATCTTCAAAGATGCAAAACAATATGTCAAAAGGTGTGACAGCTGCCAAAGGATAGGGAAATCTACACCCTCAAATAAGATGCCATTACAACCTCAGGTACTCATCAAGCCCTTTGAAAAATGAGCTTTAGACTTTATTGGACCTGTTAATCCTCCATCCAAGCAGAAAAAATATATATTGGTATGTACTGATTATGTCACTAAATGGGTAGAAGCCAAAGCATTATTTTTCTACTACTGAAAATACAGTAGTTAATTTTCTTTATGAGGATATTTTTACTCGCTTTGGTGTTCTGTTGTGGCCAGCAACACCCCCCCTTGTTCATTCAAGTGTTTACCAAAATACTAAATGAACGGGGACCCTTAGTTTAATTTTTGAGAAAAATCAAGTTTTTCTTTCTTCAAAATAAGGTTACCATCGTAAGCTTAGAAAGGTCTTTTGAATATTTTTAACCTAAGTTTATGATGAGGTAAAGGTCTTTAAAAATTGCGTTGCAAAAAAGATAGGAAATGCCTTCATTCCCTTGTAATATTGGTATGCGCAAGGCCCCCGTGTTAAGCATAACATCGCATCACAATGAAGTAATGCTCATAAGGAAAAACCTCAAGGTCTACCGATCTGCGATAACACCGATCGCAAGATCGCATATCGCAGAAATAAACTGGCAATATTTGGCAAACATTAAACTTTTGTGACCTGCAATGTTGTGACCGGCGATGTTGCGATCGCTGTGGTGTTGCAACTTGCGATGTTGCGATCGCTGCGATGGTGCAATCTGCGATCTTGCGATTTGCGATGGCACGATTTGTGATGACACGATCTTCGATGCTACGTAAGCAAATCATGAATCACTTAATCATGAATCCTTCAGGCGTGCCATTCAAAGAAAAGCCACTTACCATAATCTGACCCAAGATCATGTGCTTTTAATGATAGTAAATGGATTAGTTGTCGGTTATTAAATGAAATGAAGATGCGTGCTTTTGTAAAGAATTACTTCACGTAAAGTGGCATATTTGATATATCTGTTTCATTTAAAACTCTCCCATCACCTTTTTTAATCAGTCATTTCCACTTCGCTCGTAATTTGCAGGAACGAAGAGCTAAGAACATTCAAAGTCGAACGCAGGAGCAAATGGGAAAGAAACATAAGGCTCAGGGCTCCGAGGCAAAAGAAAAGACGAAGGATATGGCGCCTTTGTATACAGACATTGCATGCAACAGGGACGCAGGAATTTCGATATGGGAAGGCATGTATAGGTTGTTGGAGGAAGAAAATCCTAGAGTAATGAAGGTTGATAGCGTCGCGGGCTCACAAAACTCTTCCGAGGCATCCTTAGAGGAGCTGGCATGTTCATTTCTTCACCGAATAGTAGCTAGACCCAAAATTTTACCGTATACAGATATGATCAAGTGGATACTTGACAATGCACAGTTACACGGCAGACAGTTCAAGGTTCAAGGACATGGGCTCATAGGATCATTCGCCGCGCAAGACTTAAAGCTTATGTATCATCTTCCTGAACCTCACACTACCTACAATGCACATTTTGTCAAGAAATTCGTAGCAGAGAACCCAGATTTGGTGGAGACCACTAGAGATTGGACCAAAAAAGAGGAGCCACTCAAAAAGGACAAAACTGGTATGTATAGCACTAGTTCCCTCACCTCTCCGTATTGTTTTGCTGCGGCCATGCTTTGTAGACTGTTTGGGATGCCAGACATCAATAAATTTTCGTCTGAATGGCTACCACTCATAGACGCTGCCACCAACGCCAATATCGTGGATTGGGCCAAGATATTCTCTGATAATCTATACACAGCTGTTATGAATTACCGGTCTAAAAGATCCTTGTCTCAAAGGGTCTATCCTCCTTTTTATCTGTTTGCGTATATTTTGGATTCTGTTTGCTGTGTGTCTAAATTCCCCACTATGGGTTGGAAATGGACTACCCAGAACCCATTACCTCTCCATGTTGATCATAAGATGTTATGGGATTCCCAGTTTGTCCCGTACTTCTGTCAGATTTGTCATGGACTTATCTTATCCCTACATAGAATGATGTGTGATAAAGATGAAAAGAAAAGAGAAAATGCACCCAGAATAAACGAGAGTCATAAGGAATTGCTCTTTAACAAATGGGACGATCAAATCAGGCAGGCAGAACAGGCAGCGGAGACAGCGGCCACGCAGGCAAACATTCTTATCGACTGTGTAAATGAGAATTTACACAGGGCCAACTTAATCGTAGAAACCACCCCGAGGTACCTACCAAATAAATCACAACTGGAGGCAGAATGGAAGCAGAAGGCGCAGGAAAAGGGAAAAGCGATCCAGTCATTGAACATGTTATATTGGAAGCGTTACCGGGCATACTTAATCAAGCCACACAGTCAATGGATGACTGTGAAATGCATCATAAACTCAGCCGAGAAAGTAGTTTCAGCTCTCATAGATTCTGTTTTCGCAGCCCAGCTCATCGCAGAAGTCGGCCAACCGACTCTTCTCAAGTCCATGATGAACACTTGCAGTTTTAAGGACAAAATTCAGAAGTAGCTTATTTTTAGAAGTTTGTTGTTTCTTTTTATTTTAGATTAGAAAAAGGACGGTCATTTGAAAACCGTATCCTAAAATTTTGTAAAAAAACTATTATTAGAATTAGGAAGTAGTATTTTAACCCTTCTCATGCATTTAGAGAAGGGTCCAGAGATTTGTCAAAAACTTATCCTCAGAACATGCACTTCTGCACCCTCAGAGGAGATTTTGATGAATGGATGGGTCGAGATTTATTTTTATTTGCATTTTGATATCTACTACTGATGTTGCACTTTTGTACTCTTGGTAGATGTTAGAACAAGTAGAGATAGATCGTTTTTTCTTGAAGCTTATGGGTAGAATTAGTCATAAATGGTACTTTTATCTCTTGGCAATTTCTGCTTATATTCTTTAAGTGATTTATAGTTTAGTTTTTTATATGTTATTGCATGAATGTATGGGTTACCATTTGGCACTTCTGTACGGTGGAGTCATATTGTTTATGTCTGACATATTAATAGCTTATTATGCGATATGCTGTTCACAACTGTTTTGCCTAACTTCTTATGCAAAGTGGTTTATCTTGAATGATTTCTATTCTTATGATCGCTGAATGATCTTTATTACCAGTTATTGTTTGAAATCTCTTTAGATCGCATAATAGAAGATATACATCCCGGGTTAGCACAGATTTGATGTGTTGTTTCTCTTTAGATTACGATAGCATAGAGTTAGTTTAAAGAATCTGAATTAGATTAGCTTTAAAGTACTCTTAGATCAGCATTATTCAACTCTACACACACACACACACCCCAGATTGGGAAACTAGTCCCATTATCCCCAGTGGGACCCGCTATACCAAACGGATAAGGAGCTGCCAATGAAGGTCCGGACCAGGTGGGTATCCCCCTTGTTGTCGACCCGATTTTCGGGGCTTCAACAGAAGGAAATGAAATTTTCCTAAAGTAGGTCTACACAACGACTGCCATGGCATATATCTAGGGTCTTCCCAGTAGGATGTTGTAATCGAGATTTCCGTCGATGACTTCAACATCGATTTCTACTGTTTTTCCCCCCAGTTCGACTTGCAAGTTACTTAGTATCCCATACATGGTATATGTTCGTTCATCAAATTCTTTCAATGTCATTGATGATCGCGACAAGGACGGAGACCCTAGAGTTTTCCAGCAACTCATCGACATGATACATGTGGATGACCCATCATCAATAATTGTTCTATGAACAATTTTGTTGAGGGCTTTCACTTGAATGAGGAAAGATAGTTGAGTTGGTAACTAAGGGTCGTATCCTTTGTGATTAAAAGATACAAGATTGGAATCCATTGGGTCAATCCCACCTATTGCTGATAATAAAGCCTGCTTTTGGGAGGGGCAATTTTGCAGTACCTCAAGAGTCGACATCGCGGATGGCGATGGAGCTAAATCCTCCACTATATTATCGTTGTGCTGCTCGGGCACGAGGATTAAATGTCGATTTGTGTACTACTCCCTTTGGCGGTTTTATTGTTAATTCAAGAATGATGGGTGGCACGACTTCTGTTGAAGTTGTTGTTAAACTACTAGGTTGATCATTATCCCTGTTGTTCAACATCTGTGGATTCCCGTAATCTTTACTCCTTGTCATTATTAGAGCATCAGTTAGTTGCTTTGAAACTGACAACATTAGCACTTGGCACGGGGAAGCATTTTCGCTAGCAACCAGGTTTGTTCCTGGGTTTGGAAACGGATATGTCAATACAGCCGAGGTTTTCAAACTTTTGAAAGATTTTCTAAGTTCTTCTTTATATGGACAGGCTTTGGTCGAGTGATCCTCGTCACATATATGACATGGATTTTTTGGTTTCCCATTCCCAGAAGGGTTTGCAGAAGATTTTCTAGGAGATGAGTCCTCCTTGTTTTTCTTATTCCCTTGTTTTTTCTTCTTGCCTCGTGGCTGCTTGGGTTCTTTGCCTTTGTTTATTGATACGGCATTTACTTCCGAGGCTAGAAGTTCCTCATTTGCATTTTGACTTGAAACCGTGTGGGCCTTTTTCGATGTGGCCTTTGTGGTTTTAGTGCTTGTCGTACCTATCACACCATCGTCGGCATGAGAGTCTTTGTTTGATTTAGGAGGCGGAGGAACAGAGAATTCTGGTCTAGGAGCATCAGGGATTTTGTCGTAGAGCATGCCAGACTGAGTATATATCAAGTCTATATATTGTGCACGAGCAATAACTTGCTCTTCATTGACGACTCCTCCCTTTTCCACATCTTCTATAATAGCGGGTAACAGCGACTTAATAAACCATTCATTCAATATCTGATCAAGAACATATGTTTTTACCATTCTACAATGACATCGCCACTCATGAATATGATCAGATATGTGAGTGCCTGTTGTTTGTTTGAAATTGGTAAGTAGCTCAGTTACTGTTTCGTACCTTATAGGTAACTGAAAATGGGTTAAAAAGGTTGTGGCTAGGGTACTGAAGTTATCAAACGAAGCTTTAGGCAGTTTGATATACCACTTTGTTGCTGGAACAGTTAATGTGCACTGAAAGAGGTGAAGCCGAATTGAATCATCATTGAGAGTGTTTGATGAACACCATAGATGAAAGGTCATCACATGATTCGATGGGTCTTTGCCTGGATTTCCATTAAATTTAGGAATATCCGACAAAATTTTATGCGGAATCGCCAGCCACCAAGGGGCATAGGCAATTGGATCGTTCGTTAGTCGACTCAGATCCAGTAACTCTAAAGTTGCCATGAAATGCAACTGTTGGTTCATGCTTGGTTGAGCATACCCAGGATAAGAGGGAATCGTTTGAGCAGTTGGCCTTTGCATACCAACGTAATGCATTTGATGTTGGTAACTTTGGTAAGGTTGATGGGCATAACCATTATGATATGGCTGATACGGTTGCCCATTACTTGCAAAGACTTGTTGCTCATATCCTTGGTAAGCCTGCTGGAATTGTGGTTGTTAGTATTGCACGAGCCATGGTTGTGAAGCCATGGACTGTTGTCCAGTACTAACTGTTTGACCAAGATGGGGATTGGTGTTCCCCATTTGAACCTGTGCCATTCCACTAGTTGGTGATTGTGGTTGTGTCGGAAGTACAAGAGATTGTTGTATTGCAACATGCAAAACTTTAGGTTGGCATACAACTGGTGACGCTTTTACTTGTGATACTGCCACAATAGCCAGCGTAGTGGGGATGTTTGTCATAGGTAAACTTTGTTGTATTGAGCATACAACTCTTGGTTGTTGAGACAGGACTGGCACCCAACCACTAGTTGTGATTCCAGCATAACCCAAATTTTGTTGTGAACTCATGCATGGTTGTCCTTCCGAGGAAGACAATGAAAGGGTATACGGCCCTCCATATGACGGTAATCTGGTACTCAAAGGAATGATTTGCCTTTGGGAACCAGTTTGCCCAAACTGATCTTGTGACGGATCAATTTGTTGAGACTCAACGTAAGAGATTCCAGATATAATTCCGGACAAACAAATGGGAACAGTCCATACTGTCAAAATAGCCCCTGGATGGACTCCATCCAGTGATTGAAAGCTGGTTGGGATAGATGGCACACCGGTGAACATTGTCGGAATAGTAGAAGGAGCTTCTGTTGTTGCTATGTCAGGTGACACAGTCCTTGATGTTGACGGTTGTTCAGACATATTAAGCCTATCCAAAAGATTCCTTAGCGATTCTTCACGAACTTCCGAGGACGGGTGAATATTTTCTGATGAAGAAGGATACAGGGCGATCCCAGCTCCAAGTTGCGTTGGAGTGTTAGATGGAGGATCTTCCACAATCTCTTCTATGGCAATCAATCCAGGAGGAAGAGGCAGACCGTCAGGTCCGTAAAATATTTCTGGTGCCGAAGAAGATGTAAGTTCTGTAGCAGCAGATAATTGGGGAGTAACACCTTTTGAATCGGCTGTAGACGGAGCCGGTTCAGGAATAGAAGTGTTAACTGTCACACTAGGATCAGGTGTAATGTCCTTTTGTTGTTGCAGAATTTCTTCTGTAGAGGCAGGGATACCAGAAATGTTTGGAGTAACCAGAGTCTTTAAGGATGTCGGAGTGCTTGTTCCAACCAACATAGGGGATTTTGATCCAGTTAAACGAGTTCGCTTCGTCTGGAATGGTTTCGCTTCTAGAGTCAACGACGGATGACTCATAAGTCTCCGTGAACGACGAGGTTTTGATTGACTTTCTTCCACGATTGTGGATTACTTGATCAAATCAAAATAAAAAGGGAAAATTGTTTTTTGAATTAAATGAATTTTAGACACTTCGACACAACTTGTTTTTTCAATTTTAAAGAGTCGAGAAAAAACAAAATATGACTCTAGTCGCCTTCGATTTTTATTGAGCCTGAAGTGACAAGTGCTCAGAGGACCTTTTCCTTTAAAGAGTCTGAAAAGGAGAAAAATGGACTTCTCTGGTGATCTAGGCAGAGAGGATTACCAAACCAATCGCAAAACTGCAGAATACTTTTTAAAGTACGGCAATCAATCTTCTTGAATGTTGTGTTCGGTGCATTGCGATCGATAGGGCGGTAGACACGACTTCCTAAGGATAAAGCATGCAGCCTATTGTGGTCTCCCAATATATACTCGACGGTACGTGGGAGCACAAGTTCATACTGGAACTTTCCATCTCAAAGTGGAGGAATCACCCAACCAACACTAAAAACAACAGTTACCAGGCTTTATGACGCCAGAATACGTCTCTAGCCTAGACCTCTAGATGTTGTGTGTTAAGTTCCAAAGCATTGTTAGATTCACTGAATTTATTTTAAGTTGATCTTGCTTAACAGTTTGCCTCTCAGGTTCACTGCGTGATGTATATATAATTCCTAAAATGCAGTCTAAGATGATAAACAAACTTTTAATCTTCTTTCGGCAATGAAAATCCTAGCTACTAAGGAAAGAAAGTCAAGAATCTTTTCTTCACAGAGCAAAGAGCACACGCTAAATGCACAATCCTAAATCAAACCAAGCTGTCGAAATGCAAATGCACATGCATGTATTTGTTTTCAGCCTTCTTAATGTATGAATGATGTTAAGAAAGCTATGTTCAAATCTGAATTACTTTTAAAGCGACAGTACTCAACAAAATTCTTTGTTCAAAATGAAGTGAAAGCAAGAGAGACACTTTGCGATTTTGAAATGAAAATTGCTTTTCGACACTTTAAAACTACTAACTCAAATCCTATGCAATAGTAACTGTATAATCGACTATCAAGAACAATGGGATTGTTTTCCAAAACTGAAAATGACAGCTACGACATTCAGATCTAGAGACGACAGTTCGACTATGCTACACTTTTGCAAAAGAGAACTGAAAATGACGCACAATACATAAAAAAAACTTACAGTTCTTTGCACTAAGGAGGTAGAATAATGCAAGAGAAGGGGGTTTTCACAGAAGTACACTAACTACAGACATCAAAACTCCTAAATAGGACTGAAAACAGTGAGAAAAAACCACAGTCTGAGGGTAAAGTTAACCCTCCC